>JAPMAH010000031.1:172500-226500 GCA_029582155.1 Panopea generosa
ACCCCTTGATATCATCCTCATTACTCCTTGATACCATATTCATTACTGCTTGATACCATATTCATTACTCATTGATACCATACTCATTACTCCCTGATACGATACAACTTACACCTTGATACAATGCTCATTTCTCCTTGATACGATACACATTACTCCCTGATACCATACTCATTACACCTTTATATGATGCTCATTACTCCTTGATACCATACTTTTTACACCTTGATACGATACTCATTACTCCCTGATACCATACTCATTACACCTTGATACGATGCTCATTACTCCTTCATACCATATTCATAACTCCATGATACCAACCTCATTACTCCTTGATACGATACTTATTACTTCTTGATACTATACTCATTACTCATTGATACCAGCTTCATAACTCCTTGATACCATAGTCATTACTCCTTGATACCATACTCATTGCACCTTGATATTATACTCATTACTCCTTGAAATTATATTCATTACTCCTTAATACCATACTCATTACTCCATGATACCAGCCTCATTACTCCCTGACACGATACTCGTAACACCTTGATACCAGCCTCATTTCTCCTTGATACGATAGTCATTACTACTTCATACCAGCCTCATATCTCCTTGAAACCATATTCATTACTTCTTGATACGACACTCATTACTCCTTGGTACCAGCCTCATATCTCCTTGATACAATAATCATTACTCCTTGATACCATACTCATTACTCTTTGATATTATACACATTAATCCTGATACCATACTCATTACTCCCTGATACCAGTCTCATTCCTCCCTGATACGATACTCATTACTCCTTGATACCAGCCACATAACTCCTTGATACAATATTCATTACTCCTTGATACCATACTCATTACTCCTTGATACCATACTCATTACTCCTGGATACCATACTCATTACTCCTCGATACCATATCCATTACTCCTTGATACCATACTCATTGCTCCCTGATACAAGCCTCATTACTCCCTGATACCATATTAATTTTTCTTTGATATCATACTCATTACTCCTGATACGTTACTCATTACTCATTCATTCGATACTCATTACACCTTCATACCAGCCTCATATTTCCTTGCTTCAAAAGACTCCAGTTAACAATTAAGTTTAATATATCAAAACACCAAGGACATGTATAGACTCTATATAATTCCTTGCAAAACACGCATGTAATTTTTCGTAGTTAAAAGGTCAACATTATTGTCACCTGATATCATATAACATGTGAACAGAATTTGTCATCTAGATTAAACAAGAAAGTCCGCTTTATTCATTCATTATTCTTATTTTGGTAACCCTTTTCTCCTTTGTTATCCTTGATGTACTCAGTTCGCTTGAGCGTTGCTTGTTTTGCCACTCTTTAGATATAAACTACTACTTACAATTTTAATACACTCAATATTCTCTTTGGCGTTCAACATATTTTAATGTACAACATCATTATTTACATATAAATCTGCTACTTAGTTTGTCTTTACAGATAATATTGACCCATGTTCTGGATTTGGACATATATCAGTTATAACCGGTAAATGCATATGCGGCCAGGATAGGGTTGGACCCGCGTGCCAATATAAAGGTATATAGTCAAAATTTTGTTCAGAGTTGACATACGTTGTTATAATATAAACCATTCGATTACGAAGATGTTAAGTTGTTTAAGCGTAGCTCTTCTAATTACGAGACAAAGACTGGATAAAGAGGAAGTAACTCTGTGTTAAGGGCCTATAGTTTTGCTATGTGGTTCGGTAATTTTGCTATGTGGTTCTGTAGTTTTGCTATGTGGTTCTGTAGTTTTGCTATGTGGTTCTGTAATTTTGCTATGTGGTTCTGTAGTTTTGCTATTTGGTTCTGTAATTTTGCTATGTGGTTCGGTAGTTTTGCTATGTGGTTCTGTAGTTTTACTATGTGGTTCTGTAATTTTGCTATGTGGTTCTGTAATTCAGCTATGTGGTTGTGTAGTTTTGCTATGTGGTTCTGTAGTTTTGCTATGTGGTTCTGTAGTTTTGCTATGTGATTCTGTAGTTTTGTTATGTAATGCTATAGGTTTGCTATGTGATGTTGTAGTTTTGTTATACGAAGCAGTATTTTAGTTGTGTGATGAAGTTTTTTTAGTATGAGATGCTTTAGGTTTGTCATGTGATCCGGTAGTTTTTGTGCAGAAGTTTTGTGCGGTAGCTTTATGTTTTGTGAGGTAGTTTTGTATGAAATGCCTTGTATTTTTTATGCAAAAAGGGTAGTCTAGATAATGTAAATTCTTTTCGTGGGATCACATCACTTAGTAAAATCGGTAAACTCTTTACTCATACTGAGGAAAGAGTTATCCTATGAATGGTATCAGCTTACAGTATTTTAAGTTATTTTTTTAACGTATACTGATGATTTAGTTCTAATATCTAGTTCATCTGAAGACCTACAAAATGAATTTAATATTTTACATAATTAATGTGGGAGATGGAAATTAAAAGTAAATATATTTAGTAAATGAAAAAAATTAATATTTAGAAATGGGGGGCAATTATCAAGACATGGAATACCATAGATATAATTAATACATTTACATTTTTAGGTGTTGCTGTTACCAGTGGGTATTTATTCAATGAAACACAACAAACGTTAGCTGGCCTAACACAAAAAGTAATGTTTAAATTAAAAAAATACTTGTATTTGTTCAAAAAGTTATGTGTAGAGCATTCATTGGCATTATTCGATAAGCAGCTTATTTCTCCGAATTTGAATTACAGTTGTTCTCTCAAGCTACACAAATTGAACGAACCCATATACAATTATGCAAGGCATTTTTGTTTTCAAAACCCAATCTTTGTAATTATATCCGTCATTTAATGTATATTTGTAATAACAATATTCTGAAATGTTTGATCACATGTCATAATGGTGTTGTACTGTACTATATAACGAAATAAAGATGTTCTAAGCCGTTCTGTTCTATGTGATATTGTAGTTTTGTTATATAAAACAGCAATTTGCTATATATACCATGTATTCATTATATGATGCAGTGATGTGATGCTATGAAATTTGTATTGCGATGCTATTAAGGTCATTGTGTTAACATTGACATCAGTCGTTCGCCTATTCTTTTCATAGTTAAGTAACATACTAACTTTGTTTTTATATCGATAAATAAATATAATGATATATATCTAAAATTAAATAAAAAAATAACAATTAAATAAAATCAAATGAAAGTCTTTCCAATAAGATAAATATAAACAAATGATGGAAACATTGTAATGGACATACATAAATGGTAAGTTGAGCTCTTCAATATTAGATTATTTATCTTGTACTTTCAATATTCGACCATGATCACTTATTTTAAAATCAATGTTAAAATGAAAATTATAAAACATTTATAGTTAGGTCTATATATTCCATGCATGTGTGTGTGTGTATGTCTTGTGTTTCGTTTCGATAAGTTAGGTCTATATATTCCATGCATGTGTGTGTGTGTGTGTGTGTGTGTGTGTGTGTGTGTGTGTGTGTGTGTGTGTGTCTTGTATTTCGTTTCGATAAGTTAGGTCTATATATTCCATGCATGTGTGTGTGTGTGTGTGTGTGTGTGCGTGCGTGCGTGCGTGCGTGCGTGCGTGCGTGCGTGTGTGTGTGTGTGTGTGTGTATGTCTTGTGTCTTCGTTTCGATAAATTAGGTCTATATATTCCATATAAACACTGTAATACATAATTACAGATAAACACTGTTATACATAATTATAGATAAACACTGTAATACATAAGTACAGATACAATAAACACTGTAATACATAAGTACAGATAAACACTGTAATACATAAGTACAGATAAACAATGTAATACATAAGTACAGATAAACACTGTAATACATAAGTACATATAAGATAAACAATGTAATACATAAGTACAGATACAACTGTAATACATAAGTACAGACAAACACGGTAATACAGATACAGATAGACACTATAATTATGTATTTATGTTTAATCTGTTTTATTTCTGTGTACGTATATTTCTCTTGTATAAACTGATTCATCATTATAATTATGTCTGTAAACATTTAAGTTTGAGTTGTATCTTCAACTTGTTGTGTACATGCATTCTCTGTTCTTACTGATTGGTTTGTAACTGTGCATAAATATACTCTTTCTTCGAGTGGAAATAAAAGTAATATAGTTCTACTTTTATAGAAATTGATTTTTGTATTCGTTGTGCCTCGATGTTTAAAGTAATACTTGTTTTTTGAACAGAAGAATGTTTCGATGATAACGACTGCCTGAATGGCGGCTGGTGTGCAAAAGACGTATCCACCTACTACCCCAAGAGTCAATGTTACTGTGCTGCAGGCTGGTTTGGAAGGGCATGTGAGAAGAGTAAGTGTTATGAAAAAGACGGATAGGAGGAATGCTAGGGTGGAAGGACAGCTTCACTACAGAAGTAGACATATTTAATACCATGTAATATATAACATATTAGGACCATAAGTATTTCAGTAATATCGGTTTAGCGGTACATTTTATATCATTTAATCAATAATTAATTGCATTATATTTTGGAAATCGATTGAGTGAAACAAATGTAGAGATAAAGGGCAGTTATAGTGTGAATACTTTGATTTAGTCATAGCCAGAGAAAGTTTGCAATAACATCTTTATAAAGGGAGTTAATTAACTCTAATTATTTCGCTATTAATTTACAATATTACAGCAAGTATAGGTTTAAAAAATAATTTAAAGATGAATGCTAAAATTATAGCATAAATATTAGTGGACAAAATATTCAAGATTTAAACACCAATTGCATATGTAGTAGATGCCTAGCTGTACATAACGTCAGACTGTTTTTGGTACAGACAGCACGGTTTGCTGCTTCGTAATAAAACAACACTATAGTTCGATAGTTTCTTCCAACGCAAGTTGCAAGACGTCTGCTTGAGATTTCCAGCGTCAATGTGTAATTGAAAACTCGGAGGAGCTTAATTGCGTTGGGTTGAGAGTGAATTGCGACATTAGTTTGGTTTGAAGTGTTTGAACTTGGCTGCGGTCTGTTAAATATGGATTATAATTATGTGTTTTGTGTACTATTCAGATAGAATTCATTATGTTACTCAACACTTTTAAATATCGAGTAATGATTAACATGTTAGATTATTAATCATTAGCTTTACTTTAGTACTTTCAATTACAAAAGTAAAGACATATGCCTTAAATTTTGCGTTGCACACTTGGGAAATTGAGAGTTAGAGTGTTAACGGGACAAAAAAAGAAAGGATAATTGAAAGAAAGATAGAACATGTAGGGGACATAGAAAAAAGCAAAATTTGCAACCGGCATAACTAACTAAAAGTCTATGTTTTGACTATATATATATATATATATATATATATCGCTGTATGCTAAATCTACTTATGAATAACGATTTTTTTCTCTACTAGACTCTTCAGTGACCTCATTGACCATGGATATGGATGACTACACTGCGACTCCGGTGGCAGATGGATTTAAAATATATCATAGGATACTACAGGTAAATAAGCTACATTCAATTAATTAATACAAATAAAACTATCGATACGTTACTAGCCTTAAACAGTCAAAGTATTGTGTCACCTATTTCGACAGAAACGTAGTCGGTTTGCTCAGTCCATGCAGTATTCGCCCTGACAGCGAAAGATCCTGGATTCGAGTAGCGGTATAGCTTCATATTTTCTCGCCCAACAAGGGACTGTGACGTATATATTTCGAGAAGCTTACACATGATTCTATGGTCTCCATGGAAATTCTAGGAGAAATTTCAACACTTTTGTAAATGAGAATTAGTATATGTTGAAGCTTAAAAGAAAGAAATCTTGAATCTTATATATATTGTAAACATCACAGTACTTGCATTGAAAATGTTATTAAATGACGATGAGCTATGCTGCTCAAGTGTAAATAAAGTAAATCACACGATCCTTGGTGGTCAACAGTTCTAAATGCGATAAGCCAACAGTCTCATAATAATGTAAATTGAACGGGACGGTATTATATACACACATTATCAAATTTCACCAGACTATATACACACAGTATCAAATTTCACCAGACTATATACACACAATATCAAATTTCACCAGACTATATACACACAGTATCAAATTTCACCAGACTATATACACACAGTATCAAATTTCATCAGACTATATACACACAGTATCAAATTTCACCAGATTACATACACACAGTATCAAATTTAACTTAAATGCAATTATTAGTATTTCTTCCATGCCTCGGCTACTTGTAACACTACCAACGTATGTCAAATAAATATTTTGTACAGCAGAATTACTGCAAAAATATTTTTAATGCCCCCCCCCCCTCCCACCACACACACACACGCACGCACGTACGCACCAGACTATATACACACAGTATCAAATTTCACCAGACTATATACACACAATATCAAATTTCACCAGACTATATACACACAGTATCAAATTTCACCAGACTATATACACACAGTATCAAATTTCATCAGACTATATACACACAGTATCAAATTTCATCAGATTACATACACACCGTATCAAATTTAACTTAAATGCAATTCTAAGCATTTCTTCCATGCCTCGGCTACTTGTAACACCACCAACGTATGTCAAATAAATATTTTGTACAGCAGAATTACTGCAAAAATATTTTTAATGCCCCCCCCCCCTCCCACCACACACACACACGTACGCACGCACGCACGCACGCACACACGCACACACACACACACACACACACAGACACACACCTAAAACTATTATTTTGTAAACGGAAATTAAACAAAAATACAAAACATATAATATCTCTTCTGCCCAAAACAAGATAATTGTTTAACGTCTGTTGGGGTCACATATGTAACTAAAGCACATATTTAACTTAAAGAACACATATGTAGCTAAAAGGGCACATTTGTAACTATTTAGAAAAAAAACGACAGGGCACAAATGTAAAAATCGGACACAAATGTAACTAAAATCTTATATGTAACTGGAACGGGCATATATGTAACTATCACGAAACATGCTAGATTTTTGACGAATAACATGCATTTTACTGTGTGCACTATATTTTGCTATTGTAATATGTAGTTGTGATAGTCTCTAATATATGTTGTATATACTGATATTGTTAATCTAGTGTATGTATACTGACCAAAAGAGCTAACCAGACACTCATTATTTTTCGTAATTCACCGTGTTGTCTTAGGTTGTGATCCGGACTACATGCTGAACTTTCTTTAACATTGGTATGAAATATGTAGTTTAAGTGCATAGTAAGACGTGTACTCTAAGAGGTAATTATTCAACCATGAAAATATTCAAAACGACCCTGTTAGTTTAAACTTATTTATTTTACTTCGATTGTGAAACAAGTTCTTACAACAAATCACGCTCGAAGTCTTCCTCGTTAGAAAGCATATGCGGAAAAGTGTCTTGCTCAAGGACACCACACAAAACCGTGGCGAAGGATCGAACCCATGACCTTCCAATCATGGGTTCGGTGCTCTACCACTGGACCACGCGCTATTAAGGCTTAATATTACTTTAATATTCGCTTGTTGAAGCAATATGCTTGACTTAAAGTGCTCTTTGTATTCGCTGGCGTATTGGTCTCTCAGAAAATAACTTTAACCCTTTATTTTTCGGCTAATATATACTTAATCTCAACAATTTGATCGTAAATATTTTCGAATTGGACATTTTTTCTAGGTTCTAAAAGTGACGTTATGACTTCACGTAAATCGGAGCAGGAAGCGTTTCGCGATTTTGCAACATAATTGAAATATTGCACATATGGATTGGATTAATATTTAGAATAAAAAGCAGATAAAATTATTCTAAACCGATGTTAACCTATATGATGAACTGGTGGCCATGTTTTAAGGAAATATTAAACATTTCCGATTTCAGCTGCTGTCTCATACACTTTTATAGTGATGTTTTGTTATGTTTTTTCTTTATACAGTCACTATTACTAACGCACGGGCTCGAGCTGCACGTACAAATCAAGCATTTAGCCCAAAATCGACGCGGTCACAAATATGCCCTTTTTGTAACACATGTGTCCTTTTAGTTACATATGTGCTTTAGTTACATATGTGACCCAACAAACTTCCTTAAAAACTGGTGCCCGTTTCACTAACGTTTGTAAGTTTACGAACTTCTTAGTGTAAAATTTGAAGTTAAGAAAAAAAAATTGGAAATTCATTTAATGTTTCGCCTACATTATTTTATAAACTTTCACAAGTCTTGTAAACAGTATTATTTTTAAAAATTGCAAAAAGATTGGGCAAATGATACGTTCATATGTGTCAATTTGTTCGTACGAAAGTTTTTAGACTTACGAAAGTTAGTAAAACGGGCCCCAGGAGATCAATAAGTTTATTGATTATAAACTAACAATAAAGATTTTTGCAAATATAATTAAGAATGTTGTATCTTCAATTATAAATGGCAGGCAAACTGTTTTTTTACAGGCGGTACATAGGTGAAACTTTATCTATATTTTAAGTAATTAAAAATATAAATAACGAAAATAAACCTGGCTTAATATTGTTTGCTGATTTTCAAAAAACATTCGATAGTGTTGATCATGATTTTATTTTAAAAACTCTTAACAATTTTATACTCAGTAATTCTTTTATTGATTGAACCAAACTAGAAATGATGCTAAAAGTTGTATCTACAGTAGATAATACCGAAACACATGTCGGAATTTTTCAAAGTAGAACGAGGAATAAGGCAAAATTGCCCACTGTCTCCATATTTGATTAAATTTCGAATTATTATATAAATCAGTACAAAAGAACTTAAGAATAACTACTTACAACAGAGAAGCTTTCCATCGTTTGCGAAGCCATTATAGTAGATCATCACATGACACTTAAATTATTATTTTACCCAATCGTATTTCTTTAATTCAAATGTATCGTCTGTTGAACGTATCACGTGATGATAAGCCAAAATAACTTATATTCAAATTAAAAAAAACTGTATGCGAAATGTATGTATTATAAAATAAAATAAATTAAAAAAAGTTTTTGAGACAATAATTTCAAGAACATTTGGTATAATTTGAAATATGAATATTCTTTTACCGTTTTATAACTTACTACTAGGAAATTGCATGCATTCTTAACCTTTGCGAATCATTGTGAGAGCACCATATCTCCAGAGAAAACGGTTATAAATCCTTGCGAGTCGTGAGAAAATATACAAGGCATTTATTACTCTTAAGAAATAAATGTTTGTTGTTAATCATTGACAACACTTCCTCTGGAAGGTACTTGATAACGAGTTTATTTCAATATGAAATCATTATCTAAAAACTTGTATTTTGAAAACTGTGTGGAAAAAGGTTTTATTTGGCAATCGGGGAATCCAATTCCATATGGTAACGCCAAAACTTTGACTGCATCGCGCACATTTTTGATATCAATGAATGTTTTTTCATGCCCGTCATTGATGATTTTTTATCCCGTTTATAATTCAAGCTATTTTGAGTAAAATGAAACAAATGAACCGAAAATCAGTGGTTGAAATACTCACAGGATGTTCATACGTTGTGTTAGAGATAGTATTAATACAAATGTTAAGCTTTATTTTATTTATATGTATAAGGTTTATTTTTATACGTTTTTATTCGGAAGAGGTGTCAATGTTATAAACGTAGTCACACGTAAAACAACTAATAAGTTCGTGTATCTCAACGGCAAATTTTGTGCCTTCTTCTACCACATTAGCAAGACCTCTATCGCATTGACATATGCTCTTCTGTAAACAAACATCGTATAGACGGTGGTGGGAGTATATCGCATCATTTAGTTTCTGTTCGGTTTTGTTTCGTTTTGCTCGAAATACATGAAATAAACAAAATTAAAAAAACAACTGAAAATATACATCTAGTTAGATGTTTAATTTTGTGTTTCATCGTTATATTCGCAACACAAGATTTGAAAAAGAAAGGGATCAGCCTCCAATATCTGAAGATTTTACTCAGATTGAGATGGGGGGGGGGGGGGGGGGGGGGGGGGGGCGATTTCCACATTTTAATGAAGTTTGTATTTTTTGGGATGGAGGTTCAATAATGGATTTGGCAAATAAAACCGTTGATATAAAAATATGTGTGCAACAGTGAAAGTTTGGACATTATCTGAACTTGGGTGTGGTCAATGACAACGAGCGGGATGTTCTAAGAAGAATAAATAAATGTTTCCCCAAGACTCACAAGCGTTTGTGGTCAGTTTGAAAACAAACAGGCGCAAAGAAGAGGCCCACTTAACCTTTAAGCGGTTGTCTCAATTATTAAACTATTCCATTAAATAAACGTTTGTAGGAATAAAGGTTGTCTTATATGCTAAAAAAGTACAACGAAATGGGGACCACAGAGGCATAACTCAGGATTAGTTTATTTTTTTCTTACATAATAACTTCTCAGTATTGTGATTTTCGTAACTTTGCTTATCAAGCCCATGCAACTTCATACTACGATAGGTTTGTATATATAAACTGAGTGGTCCAGACATGCTCGCTTATATTTTCTTTCAATATCAATTCTACCATTTATACAAGTTAGTTGAACCTCCATTTCTGGGAGAATCGACGGTTCTAACGGTTTTATTGTTATACCCAGCTCTACAGATAATATTGAAATCATCACTTCGACAGTTCATGTTAACACTTTGAAAGAGACAAGCGTGCGTGATGTCTTTTTCAAGTATCATGCTATGAAAACCATTGTAATTATATCGTTTTTGTGTCGTCCTAGGCCGATGGAGAGATTGAAGTTGTGCTGCAGGCTAAAACAGATTCGTGGGTTGGAGTCGGCTGGAGGCCATCGAGTAAGTAAATTTTTTCAATGTATTATCAATATAGAACGTTACATAATACCTTTATAGTTGTCATGTTCACAATATTCCAGCACGTTTGAGTAAATGAGGAAACGGAGAAGCTATTCTAATATGTCAAATACTTTCATTTTTTTCAGAGTTTTAACCTTGGCAAAATTAAAAGTTTAAGCGTAACTCTTGACTCTTTAAAGTCAGCAAAAATGATCAAAAAACTAATAAAAACTAGGGCAATTACATAATAATTTCCATTTTGTAAGCTATATGAAAAGGTGACTTCAGCTTCAGTACATTGTGATGCCTCGCTATAATCATCAACACTGACATCCGTGTCAACACTGCGGTGCCTCAATTTAATCATCAACACTAACATCCGTGTAAACACTGCGGTGCCTCGCTATAATCATCAACACTGGCATCCGTGTAAACACTGCGATGCCTCGCTATAATCATCAACACTGACATCTGTGTCAACACTGCGGTGCCTCGCTATAATCATCAACACTGACATCCGTGTAAACACTGCGGTGCCTCGCTATAATCATCAACACTGACATCCGTGTCAACACTGCGAAGCCTCGCTATAATCATCAACACTGACATCCGTGTCAACACTGCGGTGCCTCGCTATAATCATCAACACTGACATCCGTGTCAACACTGCGGTGCCTCGCTATAATCATCAACACTGACATCCGTGAAAACACTGTGGTGCCTCGCTATAATCATCAACACTGACATCCGTGTAAACACTGTGATGCCTCGCTATAATCATCAACACTGACATGCGTGTAAACATTCAATGTCTGCTCACATAATTTGCTGAAAGAGAGTTTTTTCTACGCCCACTAAAATAGAAAATTATTAAAAATTACACGTGTTTTACGAAGTGAAATGCAGATTTTGATGAATAGTGGCATAATCTCTCACTATAGGTTTCATTCTTATTTTAAATAGCTCGTATCATATCTCATTTTAAACATACACACAAGGTGATGAGCCATTACGGGTCAACACTTTGGGACCGAACATGAAGGTAAAACACATAACACAGCAAAATTATATACTGAATTAGTGGATCTGAAGTTCATAAAATTCAATTGATTTGAAGATGATTCAATAGAAAACAAATATATTAAATTTAATACTCATTTAACTGTACTGCACTGACCATTTAACTGTACTGTACTTACCATTTAACTGTATTGTACTGACCATTTAACTGTACTGTACTAACCATTAAATGTACTGTACTGACCATTTAACTGTACTAATCATTTAAGTATTTAACTGTACTGTACTATACTGTACTAACCATTTAACTGTACTGTACTGACCATTTAACTGTACTGCACTGACCGTTTAACTGTACTGTACTGACCATTTAACTGTACTGCACTGACCATTTAACTGTTCTGCACTGACCATTTAACTGTACTGCACTGACCATTTAACTGTACTGTACTAACTATTTTACTGTACTGCACTGACCATTTAACTGTACTGCACTGACCATTTAACTGTACTGTACTAACTATTTAACTGTACTGCACTGACCATTTAACTGTACTGTACTAACCATTTTACTGTGGATTTTTTACTTTTTAATGGTACCAAATTGAAGGGATCAGTCAGAATAGATAGTGATGCATGTAAATGAAATAGATAATTAAAATAATACTAAAGTTAACAAAAACTAGCTGGAAACACTTTATCAAACAAGTCTATATGTGAACAACTAGATTATATAAATATATATGGTTAAGTGTTTATTATGGGTTGGTTTTGATTAAAAAAACAGCTTCAACATTTTTCTAAATTTAAAATCTACAAATAGCGGAACTTACGCAAGAGTGAATGTACATTTTTATTTGTCAAGACTCATGTCACCACCTTTTTCTTTTTTGTACTGTTAACAAAAATTTGTGTTTCAGTAGAGTTTATATGGTTGTTCGGAGCCTGTAACTTGCAACAACTTTGACACAATCAACATCTTCGACAGGCGTCAGATACTTTTTTACATTCTCTGATTTTAGTTTTTGAAATTTTGTAAGATCTTTTTTTCTTGATGTTATGTTTTGAAATTATTTACTCGTCTTCTAACGTTAATATCATGACATTTTTCCTTGGTTCCATAATCTTTTATTTATTTTCACATATTCGTTTGTATTCTGAAACTTCTCTGTTTATGAATCTGACCAGAATTCATTCACAGTATATCTGTTAAAGGATATTTCTCTTCATTTATTGTTGAACGTTCCCATCAAATTATTTTTGGTATGTGATGTATATGAAGAGTTTAGAACTTGTCTTTCATGGTTGAACATGGTGATAGTGCAACACAAAACTTGATCTAACAATGTTGTATATAGGTTTGTTATCCGGCGTTGAGCTGTTTGGTTATTTCATTTCATTATTGAAAGCTCAAGCTTGTTTTTGCAATCGGGATTTGTGACTTGTAAATTAGTATTTGGATGTTCTTCGGATACAGCTGGAAAAAGTATCATATCTTTTTAACACTTCAGCTAGTTTCTTTGATGATTGTATTAGTGTTGTCTTCGGGGTTTTAACTTGACTTGTCTGTATTTTGCATTCCGACAATAAATATACCGAGGTACTGTCTGCCGTTAATCAATGAAGTAGACTTGTAATGTCATACTTAGCAAGGAATTTTCCTGTACTTCCTTGTTCTTAGCCAACACGATTATTTGAAAATCAGTTGTGTAACCAAAGTTAAAGAAGGCACAAACTAACGAACATATCTGAAAGGTATTTTTACAGGAAGACCGTGTAACTCGTCATTTGTAGTCCTAAAGCTGTCAATCTCAAAATTGTATTAACATTGTAACCTAAAGAGTTGTAGGCAATTCTGTTATTCACTATTGAACGAAAGTTTTTCATCTTAAAACTGCAATACCCGCAATTTTTTTGATAGCATCAAGTGTGCAAAGTTTAAAATAGTTATGTCGCTAACTCTGTCTCAGATCTCTGTGAAAATCATATTCCGAGGTGCGAAAATGTTGCCAGTTGTTGTCATCATAAAAATCAGTAATCAAAATAATAAATTTAAAAAATGAAAGAATGTTGTGTCTTTCATTTGCTAATAATGTGTTAGCTTCCAAATAGTGAATAAATTGTTTCACAAATATTGTATCAATATGTTATCCATTTCTATCTGTAACCCTCCTACAAACATATTTCCAAGCACCACCATTTCTATCTGTAACACACCAACATACATACTTTCCCAACACTACCATTTCTATATGTAACCGGCCTACATACATATTTTCCCAGCACCACCATTTTATCTGTAACCCGCCTACATACATACTTTCTCTGCGCCACCATTTCTATCTGTAACCAACCTACATACATATTTTCCCAGCACCATCATTTCTATCTGTAAACCGCCTACATACAAACATATTTTCCTAGCACCACCATTTCTATCTGTAACACGCCTACATATATATTTCCCCAGCACCACCATTTCTATCTGTAACCAGCTACATACCAATTTTTCCAGCAACGCCATTTCTATCTGTAACCCGCCTACATACATATTTTCCCAGCACCCCCATTTCTATCGGTCACCTGCCTATATACATATTTCCCCAGCAACGCCATTTCTATTGGTAACCTGCTTACATACATATTTTTCCGGCACCACCATTTCTATCTGTAACCCGCCTTCATATATATTTTCCCAGCACCGCCTTTTCTATCAATAACCCGCCTATATATATATAGTTTCCCAGCACCGCCTTTTCTATCAGTAACCCGCCTACATATATATTTTCCTAGCACCACCATTTCTATCTGTAACCCGCCTACATAAATATTTTCCCAGAACGCACCATTTCTATCTGTAACCCGCCTACATACATATATTCCCAGCACCACCATTTCTATCTGTAACACTCCTACATACATATTTTCTCAGCACCGCCATTTCTATCTGTTACCCGCCAACATACATATTTTCCAAGCACCGCCATTTCTATCTGTAACACACCTACATACATATTTTCTCATCACCGCAATTTCTATCCATAACCGGCCTACATATATATTTTCCAAGCACCGCCATTCCTATCCATAACCCGCCTACATACATATTTTCCCAGCACAGCCATTTCTACCTCGTAACCCGCCTACATACATATTTTCCCAGCACCGCCATTTCTATCCGTAACCGCCTACATACATATTTTCCCAGCATCGCCATTTCTATCCATAACCAGCCTACATACATATTTTCCCAGCACAGCCATTTCTACCTCGTAACCAGCCTACATACATATTTTCCCAGCACCGCCATTTCTATCCGTAACCGCCTACATACATATTTTCCCAGCATCGCCATTTCTATCCATAACCAGCCTACATACATATTTTCCAAGCAACGCCATTTCTATCTGTAACCTGCCTACATACTTATTTTCCCAGCACCGCCTTTTCTATCCATAACCCGCCTACATACATATTTTCCCAGCACCACCAATTCTATGCATAACCCGCCTACATACATATTTTCCAAGCTATGCCATTTTAAGTTTAACTTTTTATGGGATAATAAACCCATCAAAAAGGTAAAAAGATAATAATACAAACTTACGTAAATGGGGGCTAAAATGATGGATCTGATTGTATTTGTAAAGTCAATTAAAGCAGACTGTATGAAAATAATTATCAATCAGAGTGATAAGGGTGATAAGAAACATCTACATGGGACAACTAGCAAAACTGTAATATTAATAAAAATGACTTAAAATGCACTTCAGCTAGACTCAAGGTATTTATCAGAAATAATACAATCATGGTCAAGTATCAAGTTAAACGAAAATGTTGAAAATATAAACAAACATATAATATGGAATACTTCTTAATAAAACATTCTTCTATAAATATTGTTCCGACAAAGAAATTAAATATGTTAAACAAATATTTGCCAATAGACAAAAAGTAGTTTTCAGCAAATGAAAATTGTAAATTTTATACTATTATTCAAAGTATATCACATTCATGGACGTCTAAACTTGAAAAAAATACTATACCAAGCAATACTACACAAAATAACTCAATGGAACAAATTATAAATGTGAAAAGTTCAAATAAATATTTAAGTATTTAACAGTTGTATTGAAAGCGATCTAACTAATATTAAATTGGAACAAGAAATAGAAACTATAAATTGGAATAAAAACTTATAACCTACCATTTCAGTGTTTAATCAATACAAAATTAAAAGCATATCATTACAAATACATAATGCGAATATTACCCTATAACAGATATCTGTATAAATGTAGTATTTATAATGCAAGTTTATATGATGTTTGTAATATGCAAGAAACGAATTGACGAATTGAAAGCCAAATTGAATTTGAGAACTCAATAATTATTGAGGTGAATGATTTTGGAAAAATATAACTGAGAGATGTCGAAATACATTAATTTTACACATTACAGACTCAACTATTTAAGCCGAATATTTAAAGTAGGAAAGTATATAGTATCCTCAGTACAACAAATTGCAATACCCAGTTCAACTTTTACGAGAACAATTTTATTACCCATTGCACCGCCGATTTTCATTTTAGTCCTATTTCTCGGCCAGTTCATTACACGCAACCATGAAATTTGGATTATTTGTTCTGTGTGTCTAAATATGTCGGTTCAGAAATTCGCAACATGGACAAGACACCCGTTTATCAAATGATAAGGTTAACAATGAATTGCATTTCTCATATTTCAACATAGTTTTGATCCATTTCACTTGTTATAGTGCATTTATACAGTCGTTACTTTTGAACCACATAAATCATTTATATTGCAGCCACAGAAATCAGCCGATACTTGGAATTGAATTTATCTTGTTGACAAAAAATCATTTTTAATTCTAGAAAAAAAATTTTGGGGGGGTAATTCCTCTATTACTATAACTGGCATTCTCTTGTAGTATTTCCTCCCTTTTTGACATGCGCATAAACAAACAACGTGCGTAATGATGTTTGGAAATATTATAATTGGATGTTATGGTACAGCCCGATAGCACGGTGGCTTTACTGTTTTGATTGGTATGCTGGAGACTCAACGTTCAGCCATAACACACTATAACACACTATAATACACTATAATACACTATAACACACTATCATATGCTATAATACACTATAATACACTATAGCCCATTAAAACACACTATAACACACTATAATACACTGTAATAAACTATGATATATTAGAACACAGTATTACACACTATATTATTATTATTATTATTATTATTATTATTATTATTATTATTATTATTATTATTATTATTATTATTACATAGGTTGGTGATTTCCTACATCCAAAATACCTTGAATGGTGATGTCGTTCATCCCAAATACCTAGAATGGTGATGTCCTACATCCCAAATATCTCAAATGGTGATGTCGTTCATTCCACATTCCTAGAATGGTGATGTACTACATCACAAATACCTCAAATGGTGATGTCCTGCATCCAAAATACATATAATGATATGTCCTACATCCGAGATACATCGAATGGTGATATCATACATCCAAAACACCTAAAATTGTGATATCATACATCCAAAATACCTATAATGGTGATATCATACTTCCAAAATACCTTGAATGTTGACGTCCTACATCCCAAATACCTAGAATGAAGATGTCATGCATCCGAAATACCAAGAATGAAGGTGGCCTACATTCCAAATACCTCAAATGGTGAAGTCGTACATCTCAAATATCACGATTGGTGATGTCCTACATCCCAAATACCGCCAATGGTAATGTCCTACATCCCAAATACCTAGAATGGTGATGTCCTACATCCCAAATACCTCAAATGGTAATGTCCTACATCCCAAATACCTAGAATGGTGATGTCCTACATCCCAAATACCTAGAATGGTGATGTCCTACATCCCAAATACCGCCAATGGTAATGTCCTACATCCCAAATACCTAGAATGGTGATGTCCTACATCCCAAATACCTAGAATGGTGATGGCCTACATACCAAATACCTAGAATGGTGATGCCCTATATCCAAAATACCTCCAATGGTAATGTCGTACATCCTAAATACCTAGAATGGTGATGCCCTATATCCAAAATACCTCCAATGGTGATGTCGTACATCCTAAATACCTAGAATGATGATGCCCTATATCCAAATTACCTCCAATGGTGATGTTGTACATCCTAAATACCTAGAATGGTGATGCCCTATATCCAAAAAACCTCCAATGGTAATGTCGTACATACTAAATTCCTAAAATGGTGTTGTCGTTTATCCCAAATACTTCGAATGGTGTTGTCGTACATCAAAAATGCCCAGAATGGTGATGTCGTGCATCCCAAATACCTCGCATAGTGATGTCTTACATCCCAAATACCTCGAATAGTGATGTCTTACATCCCAAATACACAGAATGGTGATGTCCTACATCCCAAATAACTCGAATAGTGATGTCGTACATCCCAAATACATAGAATGGTGATGTCCTACATCCCAAATACCTCGAATAGTGATGTCGTACATCCCAAATACATAGAATGGTGATGTCGTATATCCCAAATACCTGGAATGGTGATATCCTACACCACAAATATAGAGAATGGTGATGTTGTACATCCCAAATACATCCAATGGTGAGGTCGTACATCCCAAATATCTCGAATGGTGATGTCCTACATCCCAAATACATAGAATGATGATGTCCTACATCCTAAATACATATATTGTTAATGTCCTACATCCCAAATACCTACAATGTGATGTCGTACATCTCAAACATCTCGAATGGTGATGTCCTACATCCCAAATACCAAGAAAGGTGATGACTATATCCGAAATACCTGGAATATTTATGTGCTACATTCCAATTAACTTGAATGGTGATGTCGTCATCCAAAATACCTCGAATGGTAATGACGTACATCCTAGATACCTCGAAAGGTGATATCGTACCTCCAAAATATCTCGATTGTAAGTTCATGAATCAGAATGCTGATGCCTTACATGCCAAATACCTCAAATGGTGATGCCCTACTTCCCAAATACCAGGAATTGTGATGGCGTTCATCCCAAATACCATGAATGGTGATGTCACACATCCCAAATACCTCGAATGGTGATGTCCTACATCTCATATACCTCAAATAGTTATGTCCTACATCCCAAATACCTCGAATGGTGATGTCCTATATCTCAAATACCTCAAATGGTTATGTCCTACATCCCAAATACCTCGAATGGTGATGTCCTATATCTCAAATACCTCAAATGGTTATGTCCTACATCCCAAATACCTTGAATGGTGATGTCCTACATCTCAAATACCTCAAATGGTTATGTCCTACATCCCAAATACCTCGAATGGTGATGTCCTACATCTCAAATACCTCAAATGGTTATGTCCTACACCCCAAATACCTCGAATGGTGATGTTCTACATCCCAAATACCTAGAATGGTTATGTCCTACATCTCAATTACCTTGAATTGTGATGTCCAACATCCCAAATACCTCGAATGGTGATGTCCTACATCCCAAATACGTCAAATGGTAATGTCCTTCATCCCAAATACTTAGAATGGTGATGTCCTATATCTCAAATACCTCAAATGGTTATGTCCTACATCCCAATTACCTTGAATTGTGATGTCCTACATCCCAAATACCTCGAATGGTAATGTCGTACATCCCAATTACCTTGAATGGTGAAGTCCTACATCCCAAATACCTAGAATGGTGATGTCCTACATCCTAAATCACTAGAACAGTGATGTCGTACATCCAAAATAACTCGAATGGTGATGACGTACATCCGAAATACATTGTATGATGATGTCCTCCTACATCCCAAATATCTAGAATGGTGATGTCGTACATCTCAAATGTCTCGAACGGTGATGTCATACATCCAAAATATCTCGAATGGTGATGTCCTACATACCAAATACCTAGAATGGTAATGTCGTACATCCCAAATACCTACAATGGTGATGTCGTACACCCCAAATACCTAGAATGGTAATGTCTTACACCCCAAATACCTAGAATTGTAATGACTTTCATCCGAAATACCTAGAATGGTAATGTCGTACATCCCAAATACCTAGAATGGTGATGTCGTACACCCCAAATACCTAGAATTGTAATGTCATACACCCCAAATACCTAGAATGGTGATGTCGTACACCCCAAATTCCTACAATGGTAATGTCATACACCCAAAATACCTAGAATGGTAATGTCGTACACCCCAAATACCTAGAATGGTAATGACCTACATCCGAAATACCTCGAATGATTATGTCGTACATCCAAAATACCTCAAATGGTTATGTCCTACATCCCAATTACCTTTAATGTTGATTTCGTACATCCCTAATACCTCGAATGGTGATATCCTACATCTCAAATACCTATAGTGGTAATGTCGTACATTTTAAAATACCTCGAATGGTGATGTCGTACATCTTAAATACCTAGAATGGTGATGTTTTACATCCCAAATACCTCCAATGGTGATGTCTTACATCCCAAATATCTCCAATGGTGATGACGTACATCCGAAATACATTGTATGGTGATGTCCTCCTACATCCCAAATATCTAGAATGGTGATGTCGTACATCCAGAATATCTCGAATGGTGATGTCCTACATACCAAATACCTAGAATGGTAATGTCGTACAACCCAAATACCTAGAATGGTAATGTCGTACATCCCAAATACCTAGAATGGTAATGTTGTATATCCCAAATACCTAGAATGGTAATGTCGTACACCCCAAATACCTAGAATGGTAATGTCGTACATCCCAAATACCTAGAATGGTAATGTTGTACATCCCAAATACCTACAATGGTGATGTTGTACATCCCAAAAACCTACAATGGTATTGTCGTACACCCCAAATACCTAAAATGGTAATGTCGTACACTCCAAATACCTAGAATGGTAATGTACATCCCAAATACCAACAACGGTAATGTTGTACATCCCAAATACATAGAATGGTAATGTTGTACATCCCAAATACCTACAATGGTAATGTTGTACATCCCAAATACCTACAATGGTAATGTCGTAAACCCCAAATACCTACAATGGTAATGTTGTACATCCCGAATACCTAGAATGGTAATGTCGTACACTCCAAATACCTAGAATGGTAATGTACATCCCAAATACCAACAATGGTAATGTTGTACATCCCAAATACATAGAATGGTAATGTTTTACATCCCAAATACCTACAATGGTAATGTTGTACATCCCAAATACCTACAATGGTAATGTCGTAATCCCCAAATACCTACAATGGTAATGTTGTACATCCCGAATACCTAGAATGGTAATGTCGTACACTCCAAATACCTAGAATGGTAATGTACATCCCAAATACCAACAATGGTAATGTTGTACACCCCAAATACCTAGAATAGTAATGTCGTACATCCCAAATACCTAGAATGGTAATGTCGTACACCCGAAATACCTAGAATGGTAATGTAGTACTTTCCAAATACCTAGAATGGTGATGTCGTACATCCCAAATACTTCGAATGGTTATGTCCTACATCTCAATTACTTCGAATGGTGATTTCGTACATCCATAATACCTGTAATGGTGATGTCCTATATCCAAAATACCCCGAATGGTGATGTTGTACATCTGAAACATCCAAAATGGTGATGTGATACATCCCAAATAACCCGAACGTTCCCAAATCTCTCGAATGGTGATGTCCTACACCCCATATACCTCGTATCGCAATGTCCTACATCCCAAATACCTAGAATGGTGATGTCCTATATCTCAAATACCTCAAATGGTTATGTCCTACATCCCAATTACCTTGAATTGTGATGTCCTACATCCAAAATACCTCGAATGGTAATGTCGTACATCCCAATTACCTTGAATGATGATGTCTTACATCCCAAATACCTTGAATTGTGATGTCCTATCTCTCAAATACCTCAAATGGTTATGTCCTACATCCCAAATACCTCGAATTGTGATGGTCCTACATCTTAAATACCGCAAATGGTTATGTCCTACATCCCAAATACATTGAATTGTGATGTCCTATATCTCAAATACCTTAAATAGTTATGTCCTACATACCAGTTACCTACAATGGTAATGTCGTACATCCCAATAACCTTGAAAAGTGATGTCATACATACCAAATACCTCCAATTGTGATGTCGTACATCTTAAATACCTCGAATGGTGATGTCCTACATCCAAAATACCATGCATGGTGATGTCCTACATCCCAAATACTTCAAATGGTGATGTCGTTCATCCCAAATACAAAGAATGGTGATGTCCTACATTCCAAATACCTAGAATGGTGATGTCCTACATCCAAAATACCCCAAATGGTGATGACGTACATATCAAATACCTCCAACGGTTATGTCGTACATCCTAAACACTTAGAACAGTGATGTTGTATATCCCAAACACCTAGAATGGTGATGTCCTACATTCCAAATATATAGAATGGTGATGTTGTACATCCCAAATACCTCCAATGGTGATGTCGTACATCCTAAATACTAATTAGAACGGTAATGTCGTATATCCCAAATACCTGGAATGGTGATGTCCTACATCCCAAATACCTAGAATGGTGATGTTGTACATCCCAAATACCTAGAATGGTGATGTCCTACATCCCAAATCACTAGAACGGTGATGTCGTACATTAAAAATATCTCGAATGGTGATGTCGTACATCCCAAATACCTAGAACGATGATGTCCTACATTCCAAATCCCTAGAACGGTGATGTCGTACATCTCAAATGTCTCGAACGGTGATGTCATACATCCAAAATATCGCGAATGGTGATGTCCTACATACCAAATACCTAGAATGGTAATGTCGTACATCCCAAATACCTACAATGGTGATGTCGTACATCCCAAATACCTAAAATGTGATGTCGTACACCCCAAATACCTAGAATGGTGATGACTTTCATCCGAAATACCTAGAATGGTAATGTCATACATCCCAAATACCTACAATGGCGATGTCGTACATCCATAATACCGCGAATGGTGATGTCCTACATCCCAAATACCTAGAATTGTGATATCGTACATCTCAAATACCTCGAATGGTGATGTCTTACATCCCAAATACCTCCAATGGTGATGTCTTACATCCCAAATACCTAGAATGGTGATGATGTACATCCGAAATACCTTGAATGGTGATGTCCTCCTACATCCCATGTATCTAGAATGGTGATGTCGTACATCCAAAATATCTCGAATGGTGATGTCCTACATACCAAATACCTAGAATGGTAATGTTGTACATCCCAAATACCTAGAATGATGATGTCCTACATCTAATATACCCTAGAATGGTGATGTCCTACATCCCAAAATACCTGTAATGGTGATGTCCTATATCCAAAATACCCCAAATGGTGATGTTGTACATCTGAAACACCAAAGATAATGATGTGTTACACCCCAAATAACCCGAACTTTCCCAAATATCTCGAATGGTGATGTCATTTTCCCCAAATACCAAGGATGGTGATGCCCTACATCAAAAATATCTAGAATGGTGATGTCCTACATCCAAAATACCCCGAATGGTGATGGCCTACATCCCAAACACTCCAAATGGTGATGTCTTACATCCCAAATACCACGAACATTGACGTTGTACATTCCAAATACCACGAATGGTGATATCCTATATTCCAAATACCCCAAAAATTTATGTCGTATATCCCAAATACCAGGAATGGTAGTGTGGTACATTCCCAACAACCCGAATGTTGATATCATACATTACAAATACCCAGAACGTTGATGTCGTACATACCAAATACCCCGAATCGTGATGTTGTACATTCCAAATACCCCAAACGTTGACGTCGTATATCCCAAACACCCCGAATGGTGATGTCGTACATCCAAAATATCCCGTAATAGTTTTACATCCTAAATACCCAAAATGTTGTAGTCATACATTCCAAATACCCCGAACGTTGTCGAAGTATATCCGAAATACCATAAACGTTGACGTAGTTGTCCGAAATACCCAGAATGGTGATGTCGTACATTCCAAACACCCTGAATGGTGATGTCCTACATTTCAAATACCCCAAACGTTGACGTCGTACATCCCAAATTCCACGAATGGTGATGTCGTACATACCAAATACCCTGAATGGTGATGTCGTACATCCCAAATACCCCGAACGTTGTAGTCGTATATTCCAAATACCCTAAATATTGATGTTGTATATTCCAAATACTCTGAATGGTGATGTCTTATATATCCCAAATACTCCGAATGGTTATGTCGTATATCCCAAATACTCTGAATGGTGATGTCATACATCCCTAATACCACGAATGGTGATGGCGTATATCCAAAATACCTCGAACGGTGATGTCGTAAACACCAACTACCCCAAACGGTGATGTCGTACATCCTAAATATCTAGAATGGTGATTTCATACATCCCAAATAACTCGAATGTGATGTCATACATGCCAACTACCCCGAACGGTGATGTCGTACATCCCAAAGTGACGTCGTACATGCCAAATTCTTAGAATGGTAATGTCTTACATCCCAAATACCCCGAATGGTGATGTCGTACATTCCAAATACCCAAAACATTGACATCGTACATCCCAAATACCCGGAATGGTGATGTCGTACATTCAAAATACCCCAAACGTTGACGTCATATATCCCAAATATTCCAAATTGTGATGTTGTACATCCCAAATACCTAGAATAGTGATTTCGTACATCCCAAATACCTTGAATGGTGATGTTGTACACGCCAAATACCCCGAATGGTGATGTTGTACATCCCATACACCCCAAATGGTGATGTTGAACATTCCAAATACCTAGAACGGAGATGTCGTACATCCCAAATACCCAAAACAGTAATGTTGTACATCCCAAATACCCCAAATTGTGATGTCGTACATCCCAAAGTGATGTCATACATCCCAAATACCCTGAATGGTAATGTCATACATCCCAAATACCCCGAACATTGTAGTCGTACATAAAAAAAAATCGAATGATGATGTCGTATATCCCAAATTCCCCAGGTGTTGTAGTTGAACATCTGAAATACCTCGAATGGTGATGTCGTACTTTCCAAATACCCTAAACATTGATTTTGTACATCCCAAATACCTTGAATGGTGATGACGTACATCCCAAAAACTTTGAAAGCTGATGACCTACATCTGAAAAATGCTGATGTCCTACATCCCAGTTACCTTGAATGGCAATGTCGTACATCTCAAATACGTGACCTCCAATGGTGATGTCATACATTCTAAATACCTCTAATGGGGATGTTGTACCCCAAAAATATCTCTAATCCTGAGTTTATACATCCCAAATACCTAGAATGGTGATGTTGTACATCCCAAATACCTAGAATGGTTATGTCCTACATCCCAAATACCTCGATTAGTGATGCTCTATATCAGAAATACCTGGAATGGTGATGCCCTATATACCAAATACCACTTATGGTGATGTCATTCATCCCAAATACCTAGAATGATGATGTTCTACATCTAAAATACCTAGAATGATGATGTCCTACATCTAAAATACCTAGAATGATGATGTCCTACATCTAAAATACCTGGAATGGTGATGTCCTACATCCCAAAATACCTCGATTGGTGATGTCCTACATCCCAAATACCTGGAATGGTGATGTCCTATATCCAAAATACCCCGAATGGTGATGTTGTACATCTCAAACACCCAAAATGGTGATGTTTTATATCCCAAATACCCCGAATGTTCCCAAATATCTCGATTGGTCATGTCATTTTCCCCAAATTCCAAGAATGGTGATGTTCTACATCCCAAATACCTAAAATAGTGATGTCCTTCATCCAAAATACCCAAATGTTGTACATCCCAAACACACCAAATACCACGAACATTGACATTGTATATCTCAAATTCACCGAATGTTGATATGGTACATTTCAAACACCCCGAATGTTGATGTTGTACATCACAAATATCCAGAAAGTTGATGTCGTACATCCCAAATACCCCGAATGTTGATGTCGTTCATCACAAAAACCAAGAACATGATGCCGTACATCCCAAAAACCCCGAATGGTGATGTCGTACATTCCAAATACCCCAAACGTTGATGTTGTATATCCCGAACACCCCGAATGGTGATGTCGTACATCCAAAATATCCTGAACGTTGATGTCGTACATTCCAAATACCCCGAATGGTGATGTCGTACATCCCAAATACCCCGTTGTAGAATTATATCCCAAATACCCAAAACGTTGTAGTCGTACATTCCAAATGCCCGGAACGTTGACGTCGTATATTCGAAATACCCTAAACGTTGACGTAGTTTATCCGAAATACCCAAAATTGTGGTCTTACATCCCAAATACCCCGAACATTGCCAAATATCTCGAATGGTGATGTCATTTTCCCCAAATACCAAGAATGGTGATGTCCTTCATCCCAAACACCCCGAATAGTGATGTCTTACATCCCAAATACCATGAACGTTGACGTTGTACATTCCAAATACCACGAATGGTGATATCCTACATTCCAAATACCCCAAACGTTCACGTCTTTTATCCCAAGTGCCCCAAATGGAGATGTGGTACATTCCAAACACCCCGAATGTTGATGTCGTACATCACAAATACCCAGAAAGTTGATGTCATACATCCCAAATACCCGGAATGGTGATGTCGTACATTCAAAATACTCAAAACGTTGACATCGTATATCCCAAATATTCCGAATTGTGATGTCGTTCATCCCAAATACCTAGAATGGTGATTTTGTACATCCTAAATACCTTGAATGGTGATGTCGTACACGCCAACTACCCCAAACAGTAATGTCATACATCCCAAATACCCTGAATGGTGATGTCGTACATCCCAAACACCCCAAATGGTGATGTCGAACATTCCAAATACCCCGAATGGTGTATCGTACATTCCAAATACCCCGAATGGTGATGTCGTACATCCCAAATTTCTAGAATGGTGATGTTGTACATCCCGAATACCTCGAATGGTGATGTCCTACACGCCAACTACCCCGAAGGGTGATGTCGTACATCCCAAATACTTCGAATGGTTATGTCATACATCCCAAACACCCCGAATGTTGATGTCGAACATCCCAAATACCTATAATGGTAGTGTCGTACATCCCAAATACCCCGAATGGTGATGTTGTACATCCCAAATACCTAGAATGGTGATGTCGTACATCCCAAATACCCCGAATAGTGATGTCGTACATCCCAAAGTGATGCCATACATCCCAAATACCCTGAATGGTGATGTCGTACATCCCATATACCCCCAATGTTGTAGTCGTACATAAAAAAAACGAATGGTGATGTCGTATATTCCAAATACCCCGGTTGTTGTACATGTAGTTGAAGATTCCAAATACCTCGAATGGTGATGTCGTACATCCCAAATACCCCGAACGTTGATGTCGTACATCCCAAATACCTCGAATGGTGATGTCGTACATCCCAAATACCCCAAACGGTGATGCCGTACATCCCAAATACCCTGAACGTTGATGTTGTACATCCCAAATACCCCGAACGTTGATGTCATACATCCCAAATACCTTGAATGGTGATGAAGTACATCCCAAATACCCCGAACGTTGATGTCGTACATCCCAAATACCTTGAATGGTGATGACGTACATCCCAAATACCTTGAAAGGTGATGACCTACATCCGAAAAACCTCGAATGGTTATGTCCTACATCCCAATTACCTTGAATGGTGATGTTGTACATCTCAAATACGTGACCTCCCAAATACCACGAACGTTGAGGTTGTACATTCCAAATACCATGAAAGGTGATATACTACATTCCAAATACCCCAAACGTTGACGTCGTATCTCCCAAATACACCGAATGGTGATGTGGTACATCCAAAATACCCCAAATGTTGATGTCGTACATCACAAATACCCAGAACATTGATGTCGTACATCCCAAACGTTGACGTCGTATATCCCAAACACCTTGAATGGTGATGTTGTATATCCCAAATACCCCGAATGGTGATGTCGTATATCCCAAATACCCCGAATGTTGATGTTGTACATTACAAATACCCAGAACATTGATGTCGTACATCCCTAATACCCCGAAGGTGATGTCGTACATCCCAAATACCCCGAATGGTGATGTCGTACATTCCAAATACCCCAAACGTTGACGTCGTATATCCCAAACACCTCGAATGGTGATGTCGTACATTACAAATACCCAGAACGTTGATGTCGTACATCCCAAATACCCCGAATGGTGATGTCGTACATTCCAAATACCCCAAACATTGAAGTCGTATATCCCAAACACCCTGAATGGTGATGTCGTACATTACAAATTCCCAGAACATCGATGTCGTACATCCCAAATACCCCGAATGGTGATGTCATACATCCCAAATACCCCTAATGTCTCGAATATCTCAGATATGTGACCTCCAATGGTGATGTCATTCATCCTTAATACATCAAATGGGGATGCCTGACCTCCAAAATATCTCGAATCGTGAGTTGATACATCCGAAATACCTAGAATGGTGATGTCCTACCTCCCAAGATATCTTGATTGGTGATGCCCTACATCCCAAATACATGGAATGGTGATGTTGCACATTTCAAACACCCAAAATCGTGATGTCTTAGATCCCAAATACCCCGAACGTTCCTAAATATCTCGAATGGTGATGTCATTTTCCCCAAATACCAAGAATGGTGATGTCCTACATCCAAAATACCCCAAATAATGATGTTGTACATCCCAAATACCCCAAATGGTGATGTCTTACATTACAAATACCACGAACGTTGATGCGTACATTCCAAATACACCAAACGTTGACGTCGTATATCCCAAACACCCCAAATGGTGATGTCGTA
Source organism: Panopea generosa (assembly GCA_029582155.1). Taxonomy (NCBI): domain Eukaryota; kingdom Metazoa; phylum Mollusca; class Bivalvia; order Adapedonta; family Hiatellidae; genus Panopea; species Panopea generosa. The sequence continues at coordinate 201,438 of JAPMAH010000031.1, forward strand.
CATTACAAATACCCAGAACGTTGATGTCGTACACCCCAAATACCCCGAATGGTGATGTCATACATCCCAAATACCCCGAATGTTGATTTCATACATTAGAAATACCCAGAACGTTGATGTCGTACATCCCAAATACCCCGAATGGTGATGTCGTATATCCCAAATACCCCGAATGGTGATGTCGTATATCCAAAATACCCCGAATGGTGATGTCGTACATCCAAAATACCCCAAACGTTGATGTCGTACATTCCAAATACCCTGAATGGTGATTATGTACATCCCAAATACCCCGTTTTAGTCTTACATCCCAAATACCCAAAACGTTGTAGTCGTACATTCCAAATACCCCGAACGTTGACATCGTATATCCGAAATACCTAAATGTTGACCTAGTATATCCCAAATACCCAGAATGGTGATGTTGTACATTTCAAATACCCCAAACGTTGACAACGTACATCCCAAATACCCCGAATGGTGATGTCGTACATCCCAAATACCCCGTTTTAGTCTTACATTCCAAATACCCAAAACGTTGTAGTCGTACGAACGTTGACGTCGTATATCCGAAATACCCAGAATGGCGATTTTGTACATTTCAAATACCCCAAACGTTGACGACGTACATCCAAAATACCCCGAATGGTGATGTCGTACATCCCAAATACTCTGAATGGTGACGTCATACATCCCAAATACACCGAACGTTGTAGTCGTACATTCCAAATACCCTAAACGTTGAGGTCCTCTATCCCAAATACTCCTTATGGTGATGTCGTATATCCCAAATACTCCGAATGGTGATGTTGTATATCCCAAATACTCCGAATGGTGATGTCCTGCAACCTAAATTCCCCGAATTGATATATCGTACATCCCAAATACCTAGAACGGTGATATCCTACTTCCTAAATACCTAGTACAATGATATTTTACATCCCAAATACCCCAAATGGTGATGTCCTACATCCCAAATACCTCATACGATAATATGCTACATCCCAAATACCCCGAATGGTGATGTCCTACATCCCAAATACCTCATACGATAATATGCTACATCCCAAATACCCCGAATGGTGATGTCGTACATCCCAAATACCTGGAACGGTGATGTCCTACATCTAAAATACCTAGTACGATGATGTTCTACATCCCAAATACCCCGAATGGTGATGTCGTCCATCCCAAATACCTAGAATGGTGCTGTCGTTCATCCCAAATATCTAGAATTGTGATGTCCTATACTGTCTCAAGTAGACAACGTCGCGATATGACTGAAAAATTGTTGAAAGCGGCGCTAACCACCATACAATAACAACAACTTATATCGTAACGTCCTCGCAAAAGGTGATTCGGGCACTATACACACAAATGAACATTTCCACATAATTTTGCATTTGCTTTAAATATATATACTATTATGTTATTGTTTTTCGACACGGAGCAGTATCGACAAGAACGCTGCTTAGATACAAATTCTACTTTATTAAGACGAAGCAGGTTCGAATACAAATAAAAGCTATTTTTAAAAAAAAACAAAAAAAACACTTGATTATGTAGTGTTTGCACGTGTATATAATACACAGTACTCATTTGGAAAATAGTACACGTAACAATGCCTATCAAAAGAAAGAGTAAAGATAAAAAAATAAACAATAAAAGAAATATAAATAAATATCAATGCCATTGGCAGTCATATGAAACACTTGTCAGTATAAAATGTTTTGAATGGAAAATAAACTAAAATTTAAAAATATAAAATATATTTGATACACATGTTTTTGTTAGGAATTGAATCCTGAACGTAGAATCGTGGACACCAGACCAGAAGTGATGTGGCAATTCTAATTATTTCGCTTTGTTTTAACTACTAGATTATCGCTCAGGGTGCAGGCTTTTCCCGGTTATTCCACCATTTCCGAATACTGCTATTGTCCCATCAGGCGAAGGCGAGGGGGAACCTGAAGGTAAGAATTATATACGTTTATTATGTTTATAGGGCAGGATCAGCTGTTTACACGACACATACGCCTAGCCATGGTTAGCAAAACATTGGAATTCAACAAATTATTTATTGAAACCCTACAACGAAGCAGTGACTAAAAGTAAAAACCTTTAACTTTACTCTCAATCGATTCGTTCGTCAATCTATCAGTTCACAATTTTGTGTTTGTAATTTTATAAACAGTTTACATAAATATACGATTTTTTGATGAATCACACATGAACGAAGTGTCTGATATCCTCATTTGGTGTACTTGGGCATTTGCCCGGGAACAACGTTTGATATAATGCATGTATTGTAATGTTTGTGTAAATAACGATGAACTGTATATGTTCAAGTTATATTGAATAAAATTCTGTTCTGTTCTGTTCTGTTCTGTTCTGTTCTGTTCTGTTCTGTTCTGTTCTATAATAAAGACATGGTTTAAATTTAGAGAGCGGCATTTCTTTTAGTTTCACGATCACAGCAGTATCAGTAACATGAATTCGAAGTATATTTAATATTAAATAAACAACAAATTATCACTTCTTTCAATTTTATCTATATCATAAATTATATCGACGTTAGACTTACCGACTTATTCATTTTGGAAACATCGAACCTAGTTTTGGTTTCACCCAGCAAAATATCGAGACTAATCTTGGTTTCACCCAGGAAAACACCGAACCTAGTCTTGGTTTCACCCAGGAAAACACCGAACCTAGTCTTGGTTTCACCCAGGAAAACACCTAGACAAGTTTTGGTTTCATCCAGGAAAATAAATCGATACTAGTCTTGGTTTCAACCAGGAAAACATCGAACCTAGTCTTGGTTTCTACCATGAAATCACCGAGACAAGTCTTAATTTCATCCAGGAAAATATCGAGACTAGTTATGGTTTCACCCAGGAAAACACCGAGACAAGTCTTGGTTTCACCCAGGAAAACACCAAGACAAGTCTTGGTTTCACCCATGAAAATATCGAACCTAGTCTTGGTTTCACCCAGGAAAACACTGGACAAGTCTTGGCTTCATCCAGGAAAACATCGAACCTAGTCTTGGTTTTACCCAGGAAAACATCAAGACTAGTCATAGTTTCATCCAGGAAAACATCGAGACTAATCATGGTTTCACCAAGGAAAACATCGAGACTAGTCTCAGTTTCACCCAGGAAAACACCGAGACAAGTCTCTGTTTCATCAAGGAAAATATCGAGACTAGTCTTGGTTTCATCCAGGAAAACATCGAACCTAGTCTTGGTTCACCCAGGAAAACACCGAGACAAGTCTTGGTTTCATCCAGGACACCATCGATCATAGTCTTGGTTTCACCCAGGAAAACACCGAGACAACTCTTGGTTTCACCCAAGAAAAATAGAACCTAGTCTTGGTTTCACCCAGCAAAACATCGAGACTAGTCATGGTTTCACCCAGGAAAACATCGAAACTAGTCTTGGTTTCACCTAGGAAAACATCGAACAAAGTCTTTGTTCATCCAAGGAAAGCACCGAGACTAGTCTTGGTTTCACCCAGGAAAATATCGAACCTAGTCTTGGTTTCGCCCAGGAAAACATCGACACTAGTCTTGGTTTCACCCAAGAAAACATCGGGACTAGTCCTGGTTTTATCCAGGAAAACATCGAGACTAGTTTTGGTTTCATCCAGGAAAACATCTTGACTAGTCTTGGTTTCACTCAGGAAAACACCGAAACTAGTCTTGGTTTGACCCAGGAAAACATCGAGACTAGTCTTGGTTTCACTCAGGAAAACACCGAAACTAGTCGTGGTTTGATCCAGGAAAATATCGAGACTAGTCTTGGTTTCACCTAGGAAAATATCGATCGTAGTAATAGTTTCATCCAGGAAAACACCGACGCTAGTATTGGTCTCACTCAGTAACATCGATTATAGTGCAGGTTTTTCATGCAGAAAAACACCGACCGTAGTTCTAGTTTCAATCAGGAAAACAACGTGCATAGCCCTGGCTTTACCCAGGAATGCATTGAATCTTTTCCTGGTTTTACCGAGGATCATAGCGAGCCTTGTTCTGGTTTCAACCAGGAAAACATCAAGCCAAAGTTTCACCCAGGAACATTTCGAGTCCTGGTTCTCCAGGAAAACATCGATGCTAGTCCTGGTTCACCAGGAAAACATCGAGCCAAGTCCTGGTTCACCAGGAAAACATCGAGCCTAGTCCTAGTTCACCAGGAAAACATCGACGCTAGTCCTTATTTACCAAGGAAAACATCGAGCCTAATCCTGGTTTAACTCAGAAAAACAAGAGCATAGTCCTGGTTTAACTCAGAAAAAACAAGAGCATAGTCCTGGTTTCATCAGGCAAAAATCGACCATAATCCTGTGTAACAAAATAGTAAGGTTGCTGTGGCCTAATTTAGTAGTGTCAGCTAGTACGTGTCCATTGTAAAGATATAGGCTATATTTAGAACAGGTAGCGTGGAATTGTTAAAACGTATCGATAGCTCGGTAGGAGTAACGTTTTTAAGATCTTTTTATATTTTCTTTCTTTGATTAAAAAATAAATCATTTTGAAGTTTATTTCATCAAATTCCATTAAGTATTAAGAAAGTTAGAATAATTAAACGGGTTTATTTGTCATAAAACTAATTTAGGTTTACATTGGCCTAATAGCGTAAAATCAACGTCGTACGATTTTTGAAAGTTTGTTGTTTCATGATTTACATGAAATTCACTAAGGTATGTAGACTGTTTTGCTATATATGCTGACTGTATTGTGGAAGCACTGTCCAGTATTAGCAAAATCATCTTTGGAGTGGCGTGACGAGAAAGATTGAGCAGGGTACTGTTCCAGTACATAACGGCAGATGGGTATGTGAATTTTATATTATGTTGTATTTAAATTTCTGATATATATATATTTGACATAATTAGATCTAAGTAAAGTTGTATAAATTGTTCATATCCATTCCGACGATAATGTCTGTAATTTAATACACATCCACGGTATTGAGAAGCGTTTTGTTAGAATATAGGCTGAGGAATCTGAGAACGTATTTTGAGCTGTTGATATTGTGTTTACGATGAAGTATTGAAATTCACCATGTTAGAATTGATTGATATGTGTAATTAAATTTTGTTGATGTTTATTCTGATATTCACAAAGTGAATAGATACAGAATTGGTCTGTAATTGTTCATATTATAAATGAGAAGTTATGTAGAGATATAATTGCTATTTTGAGATTGACGGAAGGTCGTATATGAGATGTTGTTTAAACTGCCATGAAACTGCAGATAGTAAGAATTGAATGAACTGTTATCATATATTGATAAATCTCCCATGAAACTGTTAGATGGTAAGAATTGGTTGTACTGTTATAATATGTTGATAAATCTACCATGAAACTGTTAGATGGTTAGAAATGAATGTACTGTTATTATATTGATAAAAATACCATGAAATTGATAGATGGTAAGTATTAGACGCCATGTCATTACATATTTGAGTAACTAGTAAATCTGAGTTTATATATATATTGTAGCCGTTTTTAAGACGTAAGCGAGGTATATGTCCGCTACGTCAACGACGTATCTAGACGTGACAGGAAGTCACCTGGTGGTAATACAGTCATCAGGACAGCAACCCACATAATCGTCATATGGACGACTTGACGGTCCTGACGTCGGAGTACAGTCGAAAGTCGGTACAAGGCGACGTACAGCCAGATACTCAGTATAGAGTTCTAGGGAAGATAACCCAGTTTATGTAGCCACCGCCGCCAGGGACGAGTGATGCTAAATCTACGATAATCCGGACGCGGTAGTAGTATCTAGTGCATTTTTAAAAACAGTTTTTACATTCAAATGATATAAGCAGTTTGGATAGCGATGTAGATTACGTAACGTGTAGGAGATATAACTGTGTGAAAAAAAGTGTTAATACCATCATAGGACCATTTTTTAACCAGCTGTGGGGTTTTTTTGTTGAGTAATTATCTTTAATTTGTATATATTGTATAATTGTATATTCGTAATTTTATTCATGTAAAATTAAAATTGTAAATTTTACTTTCTGTATGCTTGTATTCTACCCACGTGAGTTGTCGGCCCTTGGTCATTTTGCTACATCCTGGTTTAACTCAGAAAAACAAGAGCATAGACCTGGTTTAACTCAGAAAAACAAGAGAATAGTCCTGGTTTCATCAGGCAAAAATCGACCATAGTCCAGGTTTAAATCAGAAAAACAAGAGTATAGTCCTGATTTTACCCAGGAAAACACCGAGACTAGTCTTGGTTTCACCTAGGAAAACACCGAGACTAGTCTCGGTTTCACCCAAGAAAACACCGAAACTAGTCTTTGTTTCACCCAGTAAAAAACATCGAGCCTAGTCCTGGTTCACCAGGAAAACATCGTGGCTAGTCCTTGTTTGCCAAGGAAAACATCGAGCCTAATCCTTGTTTAACTCAAAAAAGCAAGAGCGTAGTCCTGGTTTAACTCAGAAAAAACAAGAGCATAGTCCTGGTTTCATCAGGCAAAAATCGACAATAGTCCTGGTTTAACTTAGAAAAACAAAAGCATAGTCCTGGTTTCATTAGGCAAAAACCGACCATAGTCCAGGTTTAACTCAGAAAAACAAGAGCATAGTCCTTGTTTTACTCAGAAAAAACAAGGGCAAAGTCCTGGTTTCATCAGGCAAAAATCGACCATAGTCATGGTTTAACTCAGAAAAACAAGAGCATAGTACTGGTTTTACCAAGGAAAACACCAAGACTAGTCTTGGTTTCATCCAGGAAAACATCGAGACTAGTCTTGGTTTCACCCAGGAAAACACCGAGACTAGTTTCGGTTGCACCCAGGAAAACACCGAAACTAGTCTTTGTTTCACCCAGTAAAACATCGAGCCTAGTCCTGGTTCACCAGGAAATCATCGTCTAGTCCTTGTTTACCAAGGAAAACATCGAGCCTAATCCTTGTTTCATTCAGGAAAGCAAGAGCATAGTCCTGGTTTAACTTAGAAAAACAAGAGCATAGTCCTGGTTTCACCAGGAAAACATCGACCATAGTCCTAGTTTAACTCAGAAAACAATAGCATAGTCCTAGTTTTACCCAGGAAAACATCGAGCCTAGTCATGGTTTTACCCAGGAAAACATCGAAACTAGTAAAAGGAAAACATCGACCCTGGTATTAGTTTCCTATGTGAAACCAGGACTAGGATCGATATTTTCCTGGGTTAAACTAATATATTGAACCTAGTCCTGGTTTCACTCAAAAAACCATCGAGTGTAGTCATGGTTTAAACCAAGAAAACATCGAAACTAGTACTAGATTCACCGAGGAAAAAATCGAGCCTAGCTATTGTTTCACACAGGGAACAATCGGCCCTAGTTATAGTTTCGCCCAATAGTTTATAGTTTAGCCTGGTACTAGTTTCAACCAGGAAAACACCTATCCTATTGCTAGTTTCAGCCAGGAAAACAATGTACTCATCAACCATGATCAACCGTATTAAACTCATAACAGTAGTTCAAGTGTTTAATCAGCGTCTTGTACCAATAATACAACGGGTATTGAGCATGTATTTATTCGTCACCTGTTTGACACAGTACAGCATCATTGTAAATAAATGTAACAGTTATCGTATAATTTCAACTTAAAATTATTACAGACGAAGAATTGGTAGAACCAGAGTCCGGATCGGGAGAAGCAGAAGGAGAAAATGGATCGGGAGATGCAGAAGGAGAAACTGGATCTGGAAAAGCAGAAGGAGAAACTGGATCGGGAGAAGATAAAGTAGAAACTGGATCGGGAGAAGATAAAGGAGAAACTGAATCGGGAGAAACAGAAGGAGAAACTGGATCGGGAGAAGCAGAAGGAGAAACTGGATCGGGAACAGCAGAAGGAGAAACTGGATCGGGAGATGCAGAAGGAGAAAATGGATCGGAAGAAGCAGAAGGAGAAGGAGAAACTGAATCGGGAGAAACAAATGGAGAAACTGGATCGGGAGAAGCAGAAGGAGAAACTGGATCGGAAACAGCAGAAGGAGAAAATGGATCGGGAACAGCAGAAGGAGAAACTGGATCGGGAGAAGTAGAAGTAGAGTCCGAATCCGAAGGTAAATATACATTTTGAGAAACCTGTTTTCTAACTCACGAGGATTAAATTTATTTTAAAATTTGATACAAAATCATGCTTTATAGATGTTCAGATTTGGTCTAAGTTAATTCTAGTCTACATTCTGTTAATGCTTTCACATATATACCCTTTTCAATAGAGCTAAAGATAAAAAACATCCAATGAAATTTATTGGCAGTGCGCATAGTTTCAGGTCAAGGTCAATATTACTAAACCTATTAAAACAGTTTACGTTCAATAACTTCAGTTTGATATATGATATTTTGATGTTTTGATGATATTTTATGTATAGTGTCCTTACCAGGAATGCAACTTGAGATGCTGAGGTAAATCTGGCCAATGTCACAGTTGGTAAAATAGACAAATAATTAGTTTCTGTTCAATAACATTTGTTTCCTTTAGGATATTTCGATGAAAATGAAGGTTAAAAACACGAAAAAGAAAGTTTGAGATATCTAGGCTAATCATGTCAATGTCGCTATCACTTAAAATAAAATATAAATTATCAAAAACTCAATAAGTTTCCTTTCACATATTTCAATGAAATTGTGTGTATATTGTTCCAAATACGATGTAATCTTGGGATTTTTTATAGTTGATCCTAAACTATAAATAGATGCATGACGACTTTTTTTCAAAACTCTTCTGTTCTTTATTCCATATATAATGACGCTATATTGACTGTGTACATACATTATTTATAATGTTGTTTCTGGCTGACTTGTCACAAGCTATGAGACTATACTGACTGTGTACATACATCATTTATAATGATTCTGGCTGACTTGTTATGAGGCTATACTGACTCTGTACATTCATCATTTATAATGTTTCAGGTTGACTTGTTATGAGGCTATACTGACTGTGTACATACATCATTTGTAATGTTTCTGGCTAACTTGTTATTAGGCTTTACTGACTGTGTACATATATCATTTATAATGTTTCTGGCTGACTTGTTATGAGGCTATACTGACTGTGTACATACATCATTTATAACGTTTCTGGCTGACTTGTAATGAGGCTATACTGACTGTGAACATACACAATTTATAATGTTTCTGGCTGACTTGTTATGAGGCTATACTGACTGCGTACATTCATCATTTATAATGTTTCTGGCTGACTTGTTTTGAGGCTATACTGACTGCGTACATTTATCATTTAAAATGTTTCTGGCTGACTTGTTATGCGGTTATACTGTGTACATACATCATTTATAATGTTTCTGGCTGACTAATTATGAGGCTATGCTGACTGTGTATAATCAACATTTATAATGTTTCAGGCTGACTTGTTATGAGGCTATGCTGACTGTGTACATATATCATTTATAATGTTTCTGGCTGACTAATTATGCTTGTATTCTACCCTCGTGAGTTGTCGGCCCTTGGTCATTTTGCTACATCCTGGTTTAACTCAGAAAAACAAGAGCATAGACCTGGTTTAACTCAGAAAAACAAGAGAATAGTCCTGGTTTCATCAGGCAAAAATCGACCATAGTCCAGGTTTAAATCAGAAAAACAAGAGCATAGTCCTGATTTTACCCAGGAAAACACCGAGACTAGTCTTGGTTTCACCTAGGAAAACACCGAGACTAGTCTCGGTTTCACCCAAGAAAACACCGAAACTAGTCTTTGTTTCACCCAGTAAAAAACATCGAGCCTAGTCCTGGTTCACCAGGAAAACATCGTGGCTAGTCCTTGTTTGCCAAGGAAAACATCGAGCCTAATCCTTGTTTAACTCAAAAAAGCAAGAGCGTAGTCCTGGTTTAACTCAGAAAAACAAGAGCATAGTCCTGGTTTCATCAGGCAAAAATCGACAATAGTCCTGGTTTAACTTAGAAAAACAAAAGCATAGTCCTGGTTTCATTAGGCAAAAACCGACCATAGTCCAGGTTTAACTCAGAAAAACAAGAGCATAGTCCTTGTTTTACTCAGAAAAAACAAGGGCAAAGTCCTGGTTTTATCAGGCAAAAATCGACCATAATCATGGTTTAACTCAGAAAAACAAGAGCATAGTCCTGGTTTTACCAAGGAAAACACCAAGACTAGTCTTGGTTTCATCCAGGAAAACATCGAGACTAGTCTTGGTTTCACCCAGGAAAACACCGAGACTAGTTTCGGTTGCACCCAGGAAAACACCGAAACTAGTCTTTGTTTCACCCAGTAAAACATCGAGCCTAGTCCTGGTTCACCAGGAAATCATCGAGTCTAGTCCTTGTTTACCAAGGAAAACATCGAGCCTAATCCTTGTTTCATTCAGGAAAGCAAGAGCATAGTCCTGGTTTAACTTAGAAAAACAAGAGCATAGTCCTGGTTTCACCAGGAAAACATCGACCATAGTCCTAGTTTAACTCAGAAAACAATAGCATAGTCATAGTTTTACCCAGGAAAACATCGAGCCTAGTCATGGTTTTACCCAGGAAAACATCGAAACTAGTAAAAGGAAAACATCGACCCTGGTATTAGTTTCCTATGTGAAACCAGGACTAGGATCGATATTTTCCTGGGTTAAACTAATATATTGAACCTAGTCCTGGTTTCACTCAAAAAACCATCGAGTGTAGTCATGGTTTAAACCAAGAAAACATCGAAACTAGTACTAGATTCACCGAGGAAAAAATCGAGCCTAGCTATTGTTTCACACAGGGAACAATCGGCCCTAGTTATAGTTTCGCCCAATAGTTTATAGTTTAGCCTGGTACTAGTTTCAACCAGGAAAACACCTATCCTATTGCTAGTTTCAGCCAGGAAAACAATGTACTCATCAACCATGATCAACCGTATTAAACTCATAACAGTAGTTCAAGTGTTTAATCAGCGTCTTGTACCAATAATACAACGGGTATTGAGCATGTATTTATTCGTCACCTGTTTGACACAGTACAGCATCATTGTAAATAAATGTAACAGTTATCGTATAATTTCAACTTAAAATTATTACAGACGAAGAATTGGTAGAACCAGAGTCCGGATCGGGAGAAGCAGAAGGAGAAAATGGATCGGGAGATGCAGAAGGAGAAACTGGATCTGGAAAAGCAGAAGGAGAAACTGGATCGGGAGAAGATAAAGTAGAAACTGGATCGGGAGAAGATAAAGGAGAAACTGAATCGGGAGAAACAGAAGGAGAAACTGGATCGGGAGAAGCAGAAGGAGAAACTGGATCGGGAACAGCAGAAGGAGAAACTGGATCGGGAGATGCAGAAGGAGAAAATGGATCGGGAGAAGCAGAAGGAGAAGGAGAAACTGAATCGGGAGAAACAAATGGAGAAACTGGATCGGGAGAAGCAGAAGGAGAAACTGGATCGGAAACAGCAGAAGGAGAAAATGGATCGGGAACAGCAGAAGGAGAAACTGGATCGGGAGAAGTAGAAGTAGAGTCCGAATCCGAAGGTAAATATACATTTTGAGAAACCTGTTTTCTAACTCACGAGGATTAAATTTATTTTAAAATTTGATACAAAATCATGCTTTATAGATGTTCAGATTTGGTCTAAGTTAATTCTAGACTACATTCTGTTAATGCTTTCACATATATACCCTTTTCAATAGAGCTAAAGATAAAAAACATCCAATGAAATTTATTGGCAGTGCGCATAGTTTCAGGTCAAGGTCAATATTACTAAACCTATTAAAACAGTTTACGTTCAATAACTTCAGTTTGATATATGATATTTTGATGTTTTGATGATATTTTATGTATAGTGTCCTTACCAGGAATGCAACTTGAGATGCTGAGGTAAATCTGGCCAATGTCACAGTTGGTAAAATAGACAAATAATTAGTTTCTGTTCAATAACATTTGTTTCCTTTAGGATATTTCGATGAAAATGAAGGTTAAAAACACGAAAAAGAAAGTTTGAGATATCGAGGCTAATCATGTCAATGTCGCTATCACTTAAAATAAAATATAAATTATCAAAAACTCAATAAGTTTCCTTTCACATATTTCAATGAAATTGTGTGTATATTGTTCCAAATACGATGTAATCTTGGGATTTTTTATAGTTGATCCTAAACTATAAATAGATGCATGACGACTTTTTTTTCAAAACTCTTCTGTTCTTTATTCCATATACAATGACGCTATATTGACTGTGTACATACATTATTTATAATGTTGTTTCTGGCTGACTTGTCACAAGCTATGAGACTATACTGACTGTGTACATACATCATTTATAATGATTCTGGCTGACTTGTTATGAGGCTATACTGACTGACTGTGTACATACATCATTTGTAATGTTTCTGGCTAACTTGTTGTAAGGCTATACTGACTGTGTACATACATCATTTATAATGTTTCAGGTTGACTTGTTATGAGGCTATACTGACTGTGTACATACATCATTTGTAATGTTTCTGGCTAACTTGTTATTAGGCTTTACTGACTGTGTACATACATCATTTATAATGTTTCTGGCTGACTTGTTATGAGGCTATACTGACTGTGTACATACATCATTTATAACGTTTCTGGCTGACTTGTAATGAGGCTATACTGACTGTGAACATACACAATTTATAATGTTTCTGGCTGACTTGTTATGAGGCTATACTGACTGTGTACATTTATCATTTATAATGTTTCTGGCTGACTTGTTATGAGGCTATACTGACTGTGTACATACATCATTTATAATGTTTCAGGTTGACTTGTTATGAGGCTATACTGACTGTGTACATACATCATTTGTAATGTTTCTGGCTAACTTGTTATGAGGCTATGCTGACTGTGTACATACATCATTTATAACGTTTCTGGCTGACTTGTAATGAGGCTATACTGACTGTGAACATACACAATTTATAATGTTTCTGGCTGACTTGTTATGAGGCTATACTGACTGTGTACATTTATCATTTATAATGTTTCTGGCTGACTTGTAATGAGGCTATACTGACTGTGAACATACACAATTTATAATGTTTCTGGCTGACTTGTTATGAGGCTATACTGACTGTGTACATTTATCATTTATAACGTTTCTGGCTGACTTGTAATGAGGCTATACTGACTGTGAACATACACAATTTATAATGTTTCTGGCTGACTTGTTATGAGGCTATACTGACTGCGTACATTCATCATTTATAATGTTTCTGGCTGACTTGTTATGAGGCTATACTGACTGCGTACATTCATCATTTATAATGTTTCTGGCTGACTTGTTTTGAGGCTATACTGACTGCGTACATTTATCATTTAAAATGTTTCTGGCTGACTTGTTATGCGGTTATACTGTGTACATATATCATTTATAATGTTTCTGGCTGACTAATTATGAGGCTATGCTGACTGTGTATAATCAACATTTATAATGTTTCAGGCTGACTTGTTATGAGGCTATGCTGACTGTGTACATATATCATTTATAATGTTTCAGGCTGACTTGTTATGAGGCTATGCTGACTGTGTACATACATCATTTATAATGTTTCTGGCAGACTAATTATGAGGCTATGCTGACTGTGTATAATCAACATTTATAATGTTTCAGACTGACTTGTTATGAGGCTATACTGACTGTACATTTATCATTTATAATATTTCTGGCTGACTTGTTGTAAGGCTATACTGACTGTGTACATACATCATTTATAATGTTTCAGGTTGACTTGTTATGAGGCTATACTGACTGTGTACATACATCATTTATAATGTTTCTGGCTGACTTGTCACAAGCTATGAGACTATACTGACTGTGTACATACATCATTTATAATGTTTCTGGCTATACTGACTCTGTACATTCATCATTTATAATGTTTCAGGTTGACTTGTTATGAGGATATACTGACTGTGTACATACATCATTCATAATGTTTCTGGCTGACTTGTTATGAGGCTATTCTGACTGTGTACATACATCATTTGTAATGTTTCTGGCTGAAATGTAATGAGGCTATACTGACTGTGAACATACACTATTTATAATGTTTCTGGCTGACTTGTTATGAGGCTATACTGACTGCGTACATTCATCATTTATAATGTTTCTGGCTGACTTGTCATGCGGTTATAATGTGTACATACATCATTTATTATGTTTCTGGCTGACTAATTATGAGGCTATGCTGACTGTGTATAAACAACATTTATAATGTTTCTGACTGATTTGTTATGAGGCTATGCTGACTGTGTACATATATCATTTATAATGTTTCTGGCTGACTTGTTATGAGGCTATACTGACTGTACATTCATCATTGATAATATTTCTGGCTGACTTGTGATGAGGCTATACTGACTGTGTACCTACTTCATTTATAATGTTTCTGGCTGACTTGTTATGAGGCTATACTGACTGTACATTCATCATTGATAATATTTCTGGCTGACTTGTGATGAGGCTATACTGACTGTGTACCTACTTCATTTATAATGTTTCTGGCTAACTTGTTATGAGGCTATACTGACTCTGTACATTCATCATTTATAATAATTCAGGTTGACTTGTTATGAGTCTATACTGACTGGGTGCATACATCATTTGTAATGATTCTGGCTAACGTGTTATGAGGCTATACTGACTGTGTACATACATCATTTATAATGTTTCTGGCTGACTTGTAATGCGGTTATACTGACTGTGTACATGCATCATTTGTAATGTTTCTGGCTAACGTGTTATTAGGCTATACTGACTGTGTACATACATCATTTATAATGTTTCTGGCTGACTAGTAATGAGACTATACTGACTGACTGTGTACATACATCATTTGTAATGTTTCTGGCTAACTTGTTGTGAGGCTATACTGACTGTGTACATACATCATTTATAATGTTTCTGGCTGACTTGTTATGAGGCTATACTGACTGTGTACATACATCATTTATAATGTTTCTGGCTGACTTGTAATGAGGCTATACTGACTGTGAACATACATCATTTATAATGTTTCTGGCTAACTTGTTATGAGGCTATACTGACTGCGTACATTTATCATTTATAATATTTTTGGCTGACTTGTTATGCGGTTATACTGTGTACATTCATCATTTATAATGTTTCTGGCTGACTAATTATGAGACTATGCTGATTGTGTATAAACAACATTGATAATGTTTCAGGCTGACTTGTTATGAGGCTATACTGACTCTGTACATTTATCATTGATAATGTTTCTGGCTGACATGGTTTGGGGCTATACTGACTATGTCCATACGTCATTTATAATGTTTTTGGCTGACTTGTTATTGGGCTTTACTGACGTTGTACCTACATCATTTATGTTTCAGGTTGATTGGTTATGAGGCTTTACTGACTGTACATTCATCATTTATAGTATTTCTGGCTGACCTGTTATGAGGCTATACTGACTGTGTACCTACTTCATTTAGAATGTTTCTGGCTAACTTGTTAGGAGGCTATACTGACTCTGTACATTCATTATTTATAATGTTTCAGGTTGACTTGTGATGAGGCTATACTGACTGTGTACATACATCATTTATAATGTTTCTGGCTGACTTGTTATGAGGCTATACTGACTGTGTACATACATCATTTATTATGTTTCACGCTAACTTGTTATTAGGCTATACTGACTGTGTACATACATCATTTATAATGTTTCTGGCTGACTTGTTATGAGGCTATACTGACTGTGTACATACATCATTTATAATGTTTCTGGCTGACTTGTTATGAGGCTATACGAATCTGTACATTCATTATTTATAATGTTTCAGGTTGACTTGTTATGAGGCTATACTGACTGTGTACATACATCATTTATAATGTTTCTGGCTGACTTGTTATGAGGCTATACTGACTGTGTACATACATAATTTATAATGTTTCTGGCTAACTCGTTATTAGGCTATACTGACTGTGTACATACATCATTTATAATGTTTCTGGCTGACTTGTTATGAGGCTTTACTGACTATGTACATACATAATTTATAATGTTTCTGGCTAACTTGTTATGAGGCTATACTGACTGTGTACATACATCATTTATAATGTTTCTGGCTGACTTGTTATGAGGTTATACTGACTCTGTGCATACATCATTTATAATGTTTCTGGCTGACTAGTTATGAGGCTATACTGACTCTGTACATACATCATTTATAATGTTTTTGGCTGACTAATTATGAGGCTATACTGACTGTGTACATACATCATTTATAATGTTTCTGGCTGACTAGTTATGAGGCTATGCTGACTGTGTACATACATCATTTATAATGTTTCTGGCTGACTAGTTATGAGGCTATACTGACTGTGTACATACATCATTTATAATGTTTCTGGCTGACTTGTTATGAGGTTATACTGACTCTGTGCATACATCATTTATAATGTTTCTGGCTGACTTGTTATGAGTCTCTACTGACTCTGTACATACGACATTAATACTGTTTCAGGCTGACTTGTTATGAGGCTATACTGACTGTGTACCTACATCGTTTATTATGTTTCTGGCTGACTTGTTATGAGGCTATATTGACTTTTTACATACATCATTTATAATGTTTCTGGCTGATTATATGTACTTTATATTCTGTATGTACTATATATACTATATTTAATAGATGTACTCCACGTATTATATGTACTGTATCTTTAATATGTACTGTATTGAATGTGTGTACTATATGTACCGTATGTACAATAATTTACTATATTTACTTCATGTACTATACGTAGTATATGTAATGTATGTGTTATATGTACTATATGTAATATAAGTACTAGGTGTACTATATGTACTCTATTAATATTATCTACTCTATGTTTTGTATGAACTATATGCACTATATGTACTGTTTGCAATACAGGTACTAGATGTACTATATATACTCTATTAACAGTATCTACTCTTTGTTTTGTATGTACTATATACAATCCAGAATGACGTCACGGTAAACAAGTTTGAAAAATGACGCTCCGTTTAAAATTATAAATAATTAGTCTAATTTTCACCGAAAAATTATAAAAACAAAAGAAAAGAATCGCAATTATTAACTCTATTGACTAGTGCAAAGTTTTTCATGATGATATGCACAGAAGAAGATAATACCGAAGAACAATGTCGGTGTTGGCGATTCAGAAGAAAATGCCAATATTTCGACAGAAGGACGTTGCTACGAAATAAATGAGGTGAAATCTATGAAAAAGAAACTAACAGCATCAGAATACGCAACTATTCAGCTAACCGTAACAGATGGAGGTGTGAAAATTGGCTTTAAATGCTGGTATGTATGAACGTTTACGAGATTCGGCGGACACATTTTTCATGTCTCGGGAAAACGGATTAAACTGTGAAAGGACTCATGTAACTGACAAAGCCGGGCACCAGGTAGAGACTAGATACAAGGTCCCTTCGGGTAAATCTGGACACTATACAATTAAAATGTATCATACCAGTTTTGGTAAATGTTTATGTTTAAACACGACTCAGTTCTTACATGATGATTTACCGAGAATATTCACTGCTATTGAACAAAATGTATCACGTGAAAATTGTTCAATTGATGATTTCAACATAAACGTGCGTAATATGATTGTTCAATATTTCAACACACAAAATACATCAGAAAACCAAAGCCCCGGTGTATACATGGACTGGAAAAACATCTGATTTCTGTTCAGACTAGTGAAATTGAGTCGGTGAAAACATATGATACTACATGCATCAACGTCAACTGTATCGACGCAAGTTCTCAAACTGAAAGAAATGAACTAAGCGGTTCAGAGGATCAAACAGATAAGTCATCGCAAACTTCAGAAAACTACATTGTTGACATTTTAAGGTGAGTACATGCTGAAAGTTCCGAAATGAAAGACCAAATGTCTGGTCACCTTATTTTCACAAATAACAAATTTTCACAGATTAGTGATGAAATCGTAAGCATGAAAAGACTTTTTTTGACACAACATGCATCAACAGATCAAACTATGGAGGAGATATCGGAAAAACAAACTGCTATTAAAACGGAAGTACAGAGAGAAAATGTAAATCTCCAACAGTGGCTTCAGGGATTATTTGATAATTTGAAAACTCTTCATGAAAAAAGCAACTCTGATCGCATATCAGTGTCAATGCCGGATGAGATCCAGAGGTCCTACTTCCGATAACGATAAAAATGCAGCATCTCACAAACCGATAAATAAAGCTGATAAATAATAGCCAGACGTATGCCCTTTTACCAATAAAAATAACAAGAAATGAGACAAAATCACTTTCCATCTTAAAAGGGATCCAGCGTCCTGGACTGGATGGAAATGTTGATTGATATTAGATTGATATGCAGTGGCGCAATTATTACAGATATTGCATATGAATTAAATAATATGGACAAAAACAATATAAAAAAGTCATCATTTTCGTTGGCGGAAATGACGTCAATGGCGGCAAATGGGCTGATGCGTCGTGCACGGAGCTGATGAAACTTACGCGGAATCTTCAACGTCAACATTGCAGGATATATCTTTGCACAGTCTCTCCCAGACAGGACGCAGATGTATCTCTGTACAACAACAACGTCAGGGAAATATGTGCTGAGACTGGGGCTGACCTCATTGACAGTTATCACTTCTTTATCTACGGTGATGAGAGTAGGGTGCGGCACTACTTTGTTCCAGATGGTATACATCTCAACAGGTTTGGCACTAGAACGTTGGTTGCCGCAATAAACAATGTCGTCGAAATAATAAAAAGCCGACGCATGGATGAAGCTCACAATGGAAACAATTATCGCGCTAGTGATACTATGCGACGAAGACAACTAAACTTCCGTCAGAGAAATGTACAGCGAACCGAAAGCGGACGTCACATAGACATTCCAATGCAAAGTGGCTGCCACGATTTCACACTAACCGATTGAGAGCAAACTGGAAGTGATATGCACATAACACACCCTATAAGACGAAACCACGTCGACTGGAACAGTCAAGCTGGATCCGGAAGACAGTTGTACTGTAAGAATTGTGGTTACTATAACCATATGATTGCAGATTGAAGACTACTAAGACGCCGGTAGGGAAGCGACGACAAACACTCACATTCACTGATATGTATTAACAGATATGACATTTTAAACTATATCTGCTTTGATTGTAATAGTGTAGAATGTACGTGCAAAGACAACAAATTTGAATCAACCTTAAATAAACGTTTACAAAAGAATGTGGGCCAATTTACGAATCAAATAAATTAAATAATATAAGTACTTATTCATCTAATAAAAGTTTGCTAATTAATGAAAAACAGATCACACATAGTACTGTATGTCAAAGCACATGCGAGGTTGATAATTGTTGATGTAGGGATTCGTTATATTGTCCAGTATCTTGTTTATCATCTTTAAATGAATATATACAAAATAACGCTAATAATACTTCTATAAGAACCATACCAATCAATATATCTGCAGGCTCAGATACTGTTAAATTGAATAGGCCGATACAGAACGATAATACGGTGGAAAATTAAACCATCAGCCCAAATACTACTGCTGATGATTATGTTGATTTCATAACCGGATATGATAATAGTGCATCTTCAAATGCGCATTTGCATACATCAAACGTGTTTAATTATACTACTAAGGGATTACACATTGCTAATATAAACATACAGCATATACTTCCAAAACTTGATGAAATCAAATACCACCTAAGTCAATGTAACTCAACTGATATCTTGGGAATTGTTGAAACATTTTTATCACCAAGTATTGAAGACAATAACGTACAGATACCCAATTTTCAAATCGAACGTAAGGACAGGGTTATTAAAAGAGAGGTGGTGGTGTTTTAGTATATATAAAGTCTAACATTCCATATCGAAGACGTTGCGATTTAGAGTGCAATGACATAGAAGCAATGTGTATAGAAATAAAATATCCAAATAGTAAACCGTTTTTATATAGAGCGCCAAATGAAAATCAATCATGGATCGTGTCTTTTGAATCAATATTAGATAAAGTCGATCATTTAGATCTAGAAATCTGTATGCTTGGGGATTTCAATATCAACTGTTTATTGGATACTAATGTTGAAAACTATATTATAAAAAGATGGACTGACACTATTGAGAAATTTGGTCTTACACAAATGATTAAATCACCAACTAGAATATGTAAATCCAGTTCTAATATTATTGATCATATATATACAAATATGCCTGATTTAATATCAGAGGTTTTAGTACCCGTATACAGCATTAGCGATCACTATCCTGTTTGTTTTGCACGGCGCATGGGTAGTATAAAATCGAAAGGAAATTGCCATGACACAATTAAGTATAGATGTTTTAAGAAATTCAGTAAAACTATATTTTTTAATGACTTAGCCAATTATTCACTTGATGTTATTGAATATATTGATAATCCAAACCAATCTCTAACTCTATTATATTCTATAATCAATTCTGTTCTTACTAAGCATGCTCCTATGAAAGAAAAAATAGTTAAATATGACACCCAACCTGGCTGGTTTACGAATGAAATTAAGGAAGTAATAAATGTGAGGGCTAAATTACACAAAAACATGGTTTGATGAATTCAAACAAATGCGAAATAAAATATTATCACTGATTAAGAAAAGTAAAAAGAATTTCTATAACAATGCTATTAAAGATAATAAAAGTCCAAGTTACTTATGGAAAAACGTTAAAAGTATTGCGAGTACAGGTAAAGGAAATGAACATGGGCTTTTTATGCCAGACACCTTAATGATCAACACACAGAATATTACAGGACAGCTATGTATAATGAACAAATTAAATATACATTTTGTAAATATATCAGATACTATTATAAGAACACCTTTTGTCAAAGAAAATTTTGCAGAATTAGAATGTAAACGTGATGCAAAATTACGCAATATTGCATTCAAAATTGAACCAATAACTCCATTCGAAGTGCGAAAACTTATAGATAAACTTAACATAAATAAATCTACAGGCCTGGATGACATTGGACCTAGAATCCTAAAATACTGTGGTGATTGTATAACTCCTGCACTTGCATCAATTATAAATAAATCAATAAACCAATGTATATTTCCAGATTCATTGAAGAAAGCATGTATAATTCCTATTTATAGAAATAATCCTAATAATCCCATGTCCATATTGCCGATAATATCACAAATATTTGAACGACATATAGCAAACCAGATACAAGACTATTTTAAAAAGTATAAAATTATTCATGACACGTAATCAGGATTTAGGAAAAATCATTCTTGCCAAACTGCTTTGACTCGTCTCATAGACACATGGCTTAAAGATGTAGATTAGGAAATTATGTTGGTGCTGTATTTCTCGATTTACGCAAAGCTTTCGATCTTGTTGATCATGATATATTAATTCACAAATTGAAACTTTACCATTTTTCCGAATTAGCTGTTCAACTGTTTAAATCATATCTCTCAAATAGAAAACAATTAATTAGAGTGAAAAATCTAAAATCAGATATGCTTTCGATAAAATCTGGAGTACCACAAAGGTCTATCTTAGGACCACTACTTTTTCTTTTATATATGAATGACATCGCTTTTATTTCTGAAACTGGAAGTACTTGTCTCTATGCTGATGATACCACAATTTGTGAAACATCAAATAATTTATTAGAAATACAAATTCAACTCCAGGACAAAATAAATTCAATAAGCAGATGGTGTACAACTACATGTAATAACATGTCATTACATCCTGAAAAAACAAAATGCATGGTAATTGCTACGAAAAACAAGTTAAGAAATAAAAAGGAACTAAATTTAATCATTAACAATGTGTTTGTAGAAAATGTTACCACTCCGAAATTATTAGGTGTTTATATAGACAATACCCTATCATGGAAAACTCAGCTTACAAAAATATGTGCCAAATTAAACTAAAAAAATAGCCCTTCTTAAAAGAATATCATATTCTTTAACATATGATATGAAAGTATTGTTTTACAATGCCTACATAATGTCAACATTTGATTATTGTTGTATTGTTTGGGGAAAAGGTACAAAATACAATATATAAATCTCAGAAAAGAGCAGCGAGAATAATACAAAATAAGCCATTGAAAAGAAATTCTCAAGAAATGTTCAATAAATTGAAATGGCTTCCATTTCCCGAACGATATGTTTATCACACTGCTGTTTTAGTATTTAAAGCTATTAAAAATATAGCACCACCCTATATATCAAACCTTTTGACATTTTCAAATAATACATAATATAACTTACGATCTATTGATAGAAAAGATCTCGTTACTCAAAAGGCTTGCACCAATTATTTAAAAAATAGCTTTAATTATACTAGTACACTAATATGGAATGCTATACCAGTATCTATAAGACATCTTTCAAATATTCATTCATTTAAATGTCAATATAGAAATTACCTTCTTCAATCACCTAATAAATGATTATTTTGTTACTGTTTGAATAAAATAGTATAAATGTTCAAATATATAAAGGCTAATATTTGCATGCTTGGCTAAATTGAGTGTTTGTCACAAGTATTTATACATTGTAATTTGTAATATCATATTGTAATGTTTCAAATGTTGTTGCAGAAGGCCATATTGAAAATATGATGTGTACCTTGAATTCAATTGTATTATGTCATAACGTGTTACCTTCTATAAATAAAAATATTATTATTATTATTATTATTATATACTATATTTATTGTATGTGCTGTATGTATGATATGTATTATATGTACTGTATATACTGTATGTACTATATTTACTATTTGTACTGTATGTACTATATTTTCCATATATACTATATGTACTATTTGCACTGTAATATGTACTATATAAACTATATTTACTATATGTACTATATATTCTATATGTACTGTATATATTGTATGTATTATATGTGCTATATGTATCATATATACTGTAAGTACTATATGTACCATATGTACTATATGTAACATATTTACTGTACTGTATGTACTTTATAAACTATATATACTCTATGTACTATATGTACTGTATTTACTATATGTACTATATGTACCATATATACTGTATTTACTATATATACCATAAATACTGTATGTACTATATGTACTATATATACTCTATGTACTATATGTACTGTATGTACCATATATACTGTATATACCATATATACTCTATGTACTATATATAATCTATGTACTCTTTGTACTGTTTGTACTATATGTACTCTTTGTTCTATATGTACTGTATGTACCATATATACTGTATATACTATATGTACCATGTATACTATATGTAACATATTTACTATATGTACTGCATGTAATAAATGTACTATATTTACTGTACGTAGTATATAAACTATATGTACTATATAAAATATAGTTACTCTATGTATCATATGTACTATATGTACTGTATTTACTGTATGTACTAAATGTACTGTATGTACTATATGTACTATATTTCATGCAAGTACTGTTTGTTCTGTATGTACTATATGTACTATATTTCATGCAAGTACTATTTGTACTGTATATACTATATGTACTATATTTCATGCAAGTACTATTTGTACTGTATGTACTATATGTACTATATTTAATGCAAGTACTATTTGTACTGTATGTACTATATGTACTATATTTAATGCAAGTACTATTTGTACTGTATATACTATATGTACTATATTTAATGCAAGTACTATTTGTACTGTATGTACTATATGTACTATATTTAATGCAAGTACTATTTGTACTGTAAGTACTATATGTACTATATTTAATGCAAGTACTATTTGTACTGTATGTACTATATGTACTATATTTAATGCAAGTACTATTTGTACTGTATGTACTATATGTACTATATTTAATGCAAGTACTGTTTGTTCTGTATGTACTATATGTACTATATTTAATGCAAGTACTATTTGTACTGTATATACTATATGTACTATATTTAATGCAAGTACTATTTGTACTGTATATACTATATGTACTATATTTAATGCAAGTACTGTTTGTTATGTATGTACTATATATACTATATTTCATGCAAGTACTATTTGTACTGTATATACTATATGTACTATATTTAATGCAAGTACTATTTGTACTGTATGTAATATTTGTACTATATTAACTTTTTTTCTATTTTTGTTTACAATTCAAGGGTAGATAACTTAGCCTACGACAGATGAACCGCATTGTTTTGATAGTTGAACGTGACTTTAATATTATATAGAACATTAATTATACGTTTGTTTTTTATTTGTAAACTTGTTTATTTCAAATCGATTGTGAAGCAAGTTTTGTACAAATCACTATCGAAATATTCCTTTGCAAATCCAGAAAATATGCAGATAAAGTGTTTTGCCTAAGGATACACACATAGCCGTGGTGGAGGATATAACCCATCACCCTCCTATCAAGGGTATGGTGCTCTACCGTTTGACCACACATCTCCACAAACATATACGTTTAATTAAAATCTAATAGTGTATTATTTTTATTGGATAAACAAACCAAAAATTACATTTTTGTGTAGTTCAAGGGCAGACAACTTCGCCTACGAATATTGAAACGGACTGGTTTATAACTCGATATTTTATCGAATCAAAATTGAACAGACGACAATCGAAGTACCCATTACCATAATAAACTGTAATGGATCTTCGGCAGAACTAAAAACAAAAAAAACACAATAGTTTTATTTAAAATGCCAGTGACGTTCCGTAAATGAGATTGCACAAAATTAGCTTTGCATCAGCAACACGTTTGAATCCTGTAGAATGTTGTCCAGTGTCACGTGATCAGCTAGATATAAACTACTGTGCACTATGATACAATATTATCACCATCAAGTGAAAATTTCCTTTGATGGACTTATTAAATTTTGAAAGATTACATACTCTTCTTATCAATATTATTTCCATCATAATACGTTTATTTTGCTATACAATGATGATATACAGTAAGATGTTCATGTATTAATAGGGGCTTCATGACATTACTG
>JAPMAH010000031.1:227000-253000 GCA_029582155.1 Panopea generosa
TTGTATGCTGTTGCCTGCTGGTCTATACTGTTATAATCTTTCTTCTACTGGATATACACAAATACTTTATTATAAACAATTGTATGCTTCTGCTTGCTGGGTAATACTGTTATAATCTTTCTTCTCCTGGATATACACAAATACTCTACTATAAACAAGTGTATGCTGCCACTGCCTGCTGGACAATACTGTTATAATCTTTTTTCTCCCGGATATACACAAATTCTCTACTATAAACAACTCTATGCTGTTGCCTGCTGGGCTATACAGTTATACTCTTTCTTCTTCTGGATATACACAAATACTTTATTATAAACAATTGTATGCTGCTGCATGCTGAACAATACTGTTATAATCTTTCTTCTCCTGGATAAACACACATACTTTATTATAAACAATTGTATGCTGCTGCATGCTGAACAATACTGTTATAATCTTTCTTCTCCTGGATATACACGAAATACTCTACCATAAACATTGTATGCTGCTGCCCCAGCTGCATATGCTACTGCCTGCTGGGCAATACTGTTAAAATCTATATTCTCCTGGACATACACAAATATTCTACTATAAACAAGTGTATGGTGTTGCTGCCACAGTTGCATATGCTGCTGCCTGCTGGACAATACTGTTATACTCTTTCTTCTCTTGGATATACACAAATACCCTACTATAAACAACTGTATGCTGCTGCTGCCCCAGCTGCATATGCTGCTGCCTGCTGGGTAATACTGTTATAATCTTTCTTCTCTTGGATATACACAAATACTCTACTATACACAACTGTATGCTGCTGCTCCCCCAGCTGCATATGCTGTTGCCTGCTGGGTAATACTGTTATACTCTTTCTTCTCCTGGATATACACAAATAATCTACTATAAACAATTATACGCTGCTGCTGCCCCAGCTGCATATGGTGATGCCTGTTGGACAATACTGTTATACTCTTTCTTCTCCTGGACAAACACAGATACTCAACTATAAACATTGTATGCTGCTGCTTGCTGGACAATACTGTTATACTCTTTCTTCTCCTGGATATACACAAGCACTCTACTATAAACATTGTATGCTGCTGCTGCCCCAGCTGCATATGCTGCTGCCTGCTGGGTAATACTATAATAATCTTTCTTCTCCTGTATATATAAGGGGAGATCAGAAAGTTTGTAGACTTTTGCCATAACTTTTTTTATTTATCATTGTATTCTAATAATTTTCAAGGAGACTGTGCTACTATATGTTTGCAGTAGTTTGCAAAAATTTGATAATTTTTCATCATTAATTATATTCTATAGTAACTATGGAAACATCTATTTTTGTAGTCGGGGCAGTTTTTCCTTTTTTCCTACCTCTACTATTCAAACAAGGGCAGCGTTGCCATAACAGGTTTTATCTTTAAATAGAAAATATCAATGTGTGCTGTATTGTATGCTTGTTTACATCCTTTAAAACAATTTTCTGATCTATTTTAGTTATTATTTCAACTATCATCATGTCTGGAACATTGCTTAGACATAACAGTTGAGACAGGCTCCTTAAAAGGGGATTTTTTATAAATAAAGGACCAGCAGGGGCCCAAAAAATATAAAATGGTGAAATTTCAAAAATCTTCCTCTTAACAAGAGGCCGAAGAGGACCTGAGGATGCTCTACTGACTCTTAGTGGCCATAGCACTTTTTGAAATTTCACAATATTTACCCTCTTTGGGGGTCGTTTTAACAACTTATGGATAAAGACCCCCACCACAACCATACTGAACAAAAACTTAATTGCTATGAAAAGGAAATACTTTAGATTCCCATACCATACTGTAAAAAAAATATAGTCCCCTGCACAGAACCCTTATACAACCCAGCCCCTTAATTTGTCAAAACTTCAATCACCCACTCTTAGCGATTTGTTATGAGCAGAACTGATTCAAATTTTATAAAGAAGTTTTTTTGTATACATGGATGCAAAATGAAAAAAATCAGTTTTCCCTATAATATTCCTATATAAATTTAGCCCCTTAATTTTTATCTGCAATCAAACCCCTACACACAGGGCAGGCCTTCTAAAATTCCAAAATGCAAATTGGTCCAGGTTTTTTACTACCGTAAGAATCGCACTTATTTAAAAAAAAAATCACTATATGATATATGCATACCCCAACCACCTTGTCAGCTGCACCATGTATTTTCTCCGTTTATTCATTAATAGGGAACTATTTCAAGTTTATTTGTGTATTATTTATAACAAACTTTATCACATTGTGTACATTTTAATGACTGACATTTTGTTTCCACTTTATTGAATAATTTTCATTATATTAAAAACGCTCGATCGAACCGGAAGTGATGCAAATTCCGGAATCTGTGTGAAATAATCACTGTGGAAACCAATATAACGGTTCATTCAACTTTTTATTTTTGATATGCGTTGTGCTGTAGCTAGCCACTACGTACAATTACCAAAACCAGCTCGTATATAATTTTATAATTTAAGTTATTTTTTAAAAAAATGAAACAAACAAGTAACACTGCACGTTTTATCAAATATTTTAATGACATAAACAATAATCGGTCCGACCGTCCCAGCTTTGGCTAGCGGTATATCAAAGAAATTACGGACGCAAACACAATCTTTTGATGAACCGACAGAACGCTATGGGTCGCTGATCACACATTGAAGGCGTGCTACATAGCGATAGACTCTTCCGATAAACTCCCCCTAATATTGTTAATAGTTTAGTCAAAATTGACATCATTTTGCACAGCAGATGACAAAACAATCGGATTTTTGGGTCAAATGCCGCAAGTAGTTTCTAAAGAAGATTTTTTAAGTTTTTACTAATTAAACTTGTCCCGCCCCCTGCCGGTCATGTTTTTTCACGAATCAAGATGGCTTGAACAAACTTGGTAGAGAGTCACCCAAGGAACATTTCTGTGAAATTATTTTAAAATCGAGCCAGTAGTTTCTGACAAGAAGATTTTTTAAGTTTTTACTAGTTAAACTTGCCCCGCCCCCTGGCGGCCATGTTTTTTGACGAATCAAGATGGCTTGAACAAACTTGGTAGAGGGTCACCCAAGGAACATTTCTGTGAAGTTATATCAAAATTGGCCCAGTGGTTTCAGAGGAGTTGATAGAAGCTAAAAGTTAACGACAGAGAACAGACGACGGACCAGGCGATCACAAAAGCTCACCTTTGAGCCTTTGGCTCAGATGAGCTAATAACACTACTGTGCATTGTATAATTGATATAAATTAGTAATAGCTAAAGTCTACAAACTTTCTGATTCCCCCTCGTACACAAATACTCTACTATACACAATTGTATGGTGCTGCTGCCCCAATTGCATATGCTGCTGCCTGCTGGGTAATACTGTTATAATCTTTTGTATTCTGGATATACGCAAATAGTATGAACATAGATTTGAACATGTTATGATTGTGAAGGCAATCTATCACCCATACTGATACTTAAACATGTCAAGACTGTGAAGGCTATCTATCACCAATACTAACCCTTGAATATGTCATGACTACAAATGCTATCTATAACCCATACTAACACTTGAACATGTCATGACTGTGAAGGCTATCACCCATACTAACACTTGAACATGTCATGATTGTGAAGGCTATCTATCACCCATACTAATATTTGAACATGTTATGACTGTGAAGACTATCTATCACCCATACTAGCACTTGAATATGTCATGACTGTGAAGACTTTCTATCACCAATACTAACATTTGAACATGTCATGACTGTGAAATCTTTCTATCACCCAAACTAACATTTGAACATGTCATGATTGTGAAAGCTATCTATCACCCATTCTAACATTTGAACATGTCATGACAATGAAGGCTATCTATCACCCATACTAACAATTAAACATGTCATGACTGTGAAGGATATTTATCACCCATACTAACATTTGAATATGTCATGACTGTGAAGGCTATCTATCACCAATACTAACATTTGAACATGTCATGACTGTGAAGACTATCTATCACCCATACTAACATTTGAACATGTCATGACTGTGAAGACTATCTATCACCAATACTAACATTTGAACATGTCATGACTGTGAAGGCTATCTATCACCCATACTAACATTTGCACATGTCATGACTGTGAAGACTATCTATCACCCATACTAACATTTGAACATGTCATGACTGTAAAGGCTATCTATCACCCATACTAACATTTGCACGTCATGACTGTAAAGACTATCTATCACCCATACTAACATTTGAACATGTCATGATTGTGAAAGCTATCTATCACCCATTCTAACATTTGAACATGTCATGAAAATGAAGGCTATCTATCACCCATACTAACAATTGAACATGTCATGACTGTGAAGGTAATTTATCACCCATACTAACATTTGAATATGTCATGACTGTGAAGGCTATCTATCACCCATACTAACACTTGAACATGTCATGACTGTAAAGGTTAAACATGTCATGACTGTGAAGACTATCTATCACCCATACTAACATTTGAACATGTCATGACTGTGAAGACTATCTATCACCAATACTAACATTTGAACATGTCATGACTGTGAAGGCTATCTATCACCCATACTAACATTTGCACATGTCATGACTGTGAAGACTATCTATCACCCATACTAACATTTGAACATGTCATGACATTGAAGGCTATCTATCACCCATACTAACATTTGCACGTCATGACTGAAGACTATCTATCACCCATACTAACATTTGAACATGTCATGACTGTAAAGGCTATCTATCAACCATACTAACATTTAAACATGTCATGACTGTAAAGACTATCTATCACCAATACTAACATTTGAACATGTCATGACTGTGAAGGCTATCTATCACCCAAACTAACATTTGAATATGTCATGACTGTGAAGGCTATCTATCACCCATACTAACATTTGAACATGTCATGACTGTGAAACCTATCTATCACCCATTCTAACATTTGAACATGTCATTACTATGAAGACTATCTATCACCCATACTAGCACTTGAATATGTCATGACTGTGAAGACTATCTATCACCCATACTAACAATTGAACATGTCATGACTGTGAAGGATATTTATCACCCATACTAACATTTGAATATGTCATGAATGTGAAGGCTATCTATCACCCATACTAACACTTGAACATGTCATGACTGTAAAGGTTAAACATGTCATGACTGTGAAGACTATCTATCACCCATACTAACATTTGAACATGTCATGACTGTGAAGACTATCTATCACCAATACTAACATTTGAACATGTCATGACTGTGAAGCTATCTATCACCCATTCTGACATTTGAACATGTCATGACATTAAAGGCTATCTATCACCAATACTAACATTTGAACATGTCATGACTGTGAAGGCTATCTATCACCCAAACTAACATTTGAATATGTCATGACTGTGAAGGCTATCTATCACCCATACTAACATTTGAACATGTCATGACTGTGAAACCTATCTATCACCCATTCTAACATTTGAACATGTCATGACTATGAAGGCTATCTATCACCCATACTAACATTTGAACATGTCATCACTGTGAAGGATATTTATCACCCATAATAACATTTGAATATGTCATGACTGTGAAGGCTATCTATCACCCATACTAACACTTGAACATGTCATGACTGTAAAGGTTAAACATGTCATGACTGTGAAGACTATCTATCACCCATACTGACATTTGAACATGTCATGACTGTGAAGACTATCTATCACCCATACTAACACTTGAACATGTCATGACTGTAAAGGTTAAACATGTCATGACTGTGAAGACTATCTATCACCCATACTAACATTTAAACATGTCATGACTGTGAAGGCTATCTATCACCCATACTAACATTTGCATGTCATGACTGTGAATACTATCTATCACCCATACTAACATTTGAACATGTCATGACTGTAAAGGCTATCTATCAACCATACTAACATTTGAATATGTCATAAATGTGAAGGCTATCTATCACCCATACTACCATTTGAACATGTCATGACTGTGAAACCTATCTATCACCCATACTTACATTTGAACATGTCATTACTATGAAGGCTATCTATCACCCATACTAACATTTGAACATGTCATGACTGTGAATGCTATCTATCACCTATACTAACATTTGAATATGTCATGACCGTGAAGGCTATCTAGCACCCATACTATCACTTGAACATGTCATGACTGTGAAGACTATCTATCACCAATACTAACATTTGAACATGTCATGACTGTGAAGACTATCTATCACCAATACTAACATTTGAACATGTCATGACTGTGAAGGCTATCAAGCAACCATACTAACATTTGCACATTTCATATGACTGTGAAGACTATCTATCACCCATTCCAACATTTGAACATGTCATGGCTGTGAAGACTATCTATCACCCATATTTACATTTGAACATGTCATGACTGTGAAGACTGTCTATCACCCATACTAACATTTGAACATGTAATGACTGTGAAGACTATCTAACACCCATACTAACATTTGAACATGTCATGACTGTGAAGACTATCTAACACCAATACTAACATTTGAACATGTCATGACTGTGAAGACTATCTAACACCCATACTAACATTTGAACATGTCATGACTGTGAAGACTATCTAACACCCATACTAATATTTGAACATGTCATGACTGTGAAGACTATCTAACACTCATACTTACATTTGAACATGTCATGACTGTGAAGACTATCTAACACCCATACTAACATTTGAACATGTCATGACTGTGAAGACTATCTAACACCCATACTAGTATTTTGAACATGTCATGACTGTGAAGACTATCTAACATCCATACTAATATTTGAACATGTTATGACTCTGAAGACTATCTAACACCCATACTAATATTGGAACATATCATGACTGTGAAGACTATCTAACACCCATACTAATATTTGAATATGTCATGACTGTGAAGACTATCTATCACCCATACTAATACTTGCCAAACTCTTTAAGAGTTGCTTTGCAGCTAATTTCTATTATCGTGTACATTTAAAAATCCATGCAATATAATCTAAAGGTTTTAACACAGCATGGTCAAAATTGAAAACACTTACTTCAGAGGTGTCCTGTGAGTTGTCAAAATCTCCCCGTCCGCCCTGTGTGCCTCTCATTCCCATGGCTGGTTTCCTGTTGCTCATTTTCATGCCAGTATAGTTACCATGGTTTCCTTGGTTGCCAAAGTTACCCTGGGTGTTATAGTTGTTACCTTGGTTACTTTTACTATGGTAAGAACCATCACCTGAGCTGCCCGATTCACAATAGTAGTCATTGTATTCAGTATCATCGTAACCACCCTGTAAAAAACATATATCAGCTAATAATGTCAACACTAACAAGAGAATTCTGCACTATTAATGTATTGCCTATATTCCTCACAAAAGTAAGGCTATGAAGAAGTAAAGTCATAAATGCAAGTTCAAGGCTACCTAGACCATATACAGTATATCAAATAGAAATACAATATTTTAATAAGGATATGTATGTCAAGGTTTATTTGTTGTCCAATGAGAACTATGTGAGTTGTCCATGGAGAACTATGTGATTCAAGGTTTATTTGTTGTCCATGGAGAACTATGTGAGTCAAGGTTTATTTGTTGTCCATAGAGAACTATGTGAATTGACGCTTATTTGTTGTCCATGGAGAACTGTGTGTGTCAAGGTTTATTTGTTGTCCATGGAGAACTGTGAGTCAAGGTCTACTTGTTGTCCGTGGATGACTATGTGAATTGACGTTTATTTGTTGTCCATGGAGAACTATGTGAGTCAAGGTTTATTTGTTGTTCATGGATAACTATGTGAGTCAAGGTTTATTTGTTGTCCGTGGAGAACTATGTGAACTGACGTTTATTTGTTATCCAAGGAGAACTATGTGAGTCAAGGTTAATTTGTTGTACATCGAGAACTATGTGAGTCAAGGTCTATTTGTTGTTCATGGAGAACTATGTGAGTCGAGGTCTATTTGTTGTTCATAGAGAACTGTGTGAGTCAATGTTTATTTGCTGTCCATGGAGAACTATGTGAGTTGAGGTTTATTTGTTGTCCATGGAGAACTATGTGAGTCAAGGTTTATTTGTTGTCCATGGAGAACTATGTGAGTCAAGGTCTATTTGTCGTCCGTAGAGAACTATGTGAGTCGAGGTTTATTTATTGCCTTTGGAGAACTATGTGAGTCGAGGTTTATTTGTTGTCCATGGAGAACTATGTGAGTCATGGTTTATTTGTTGTCCATGGAGAACTAAGTGAGTCAAGGTTTATTTGTTGTCCATGGAGAACTATGTGAGTCAAGGTTTAGTTGTTGTCCATGGAGAACTATGTAAGTCAAGGTCTATTTTTTGTCCATGCAGAACTATGTGAGTCGAGGTTTATTTGTTGTTCATGGAGTACTATGTGAGTCAAGGTCTTTTTGTTGTCTATGGAGAACTATGTGAGTCAAGGTCTACTTGTTGTCAAAAATTGTGTATTTGGGAAGTTAATGGGGCTCTAAGTCTTTAGATAAATACTTGTTCCTTCATAACTAAAATGATCAGAAGAGCTTACTTGCATATCAGACAAGTAAAGGACCTTTGGGTGACTATATATAAAAAGGGTCTTAGATGACAGGCATCGGATCAATTAAATATGAGCCAGTGTCCCAATTTTCATTCAGAACTGACATGTCACATGCATTTGCATTACTAAGCAAAACTAAGCAGAAACCAGTGAAAGAATGGTTAGATAGGTTGAGCAAGTAATACAAGAGCAGCTGAATGATTTTTTTTACAAACGGACTGATGCACACAATTTTATTAGATATAAGGTCAGAGAAACACAAAGAACATTATATGATGCAACAAAATTTCAGAAAGAGATTTTATCTTAGAGCTGGTACTGGAGAAAGAAATGATTTCTCTAGGTATAACAGATGGACGGCTGACTCCCATGTTCTAATGGAGACAGAAATGACCATGTTATAAATGTTACAATATAAAGCACATACAGACCGTAATCCGTTCAAGTACACCAAAAATGCATTTCAATTGCGTTCGTTTTGCGTGTCAAACGCGTTTGTTTTGCGTTTGAAATGCATTTTAGTTTCGTTAATGGTTTGCATTTTTTTATGATAAACGTTAGAGAAAATACGAAAACGATAGTGAATGCATTTTAACCTGCATTTGCGTTCGAATCGTTTTGCGTGTATCTTTTACCGTGTATCTTTTACCATTTAACGTTTACACGACATGTTCACCAATCGCATCATCTCTGGTTGTCCAATTGTAACACCGCAGTAGAATAAATAATAAGAACTAGATATTTAAAGAAATCGCCGAGTTTTATATTATAATATATTAATTAAATAAATTAAAATAATATTGATTAAAATCTTTCTGAAATATTGATTAAAATCATTCTGAAATATTTCTAACTACGCCACCCTATGTTAGATATGGTCTACCATAAAGTTGATGATTTGTAGTGTGACAGCAGATTAATATGTTACATAAAACTCAATCATTGAAATTTAATACACATGGTACGGGGCATGTCAATTACATCAGATAAACACGTTACAGTCACGTAATCATTAGAGTGGCCAAACATTGCCAGATTGGTTTACACTAACGTTAATATTACAGTATCAAAAAAGTATATAGTAAATAAATGTGAACCAGTCCGTGTTTTTTTCATATCTGCAGTGGTGTATAATCTGCTATTATGCAAGAAACAGAGTATAGACGCCTCAGCAAGTATTTATTTTATTTACAGGAATAATGCATTATTTACAAGTATTTTCCAATTTTGATTCCAGTTATGAATTTCGATAGATTGTCATGTTAAACAATTATAACAATTCATTAAACAAAATAATTTATATAATCCGCAAAGATAAATATATTTACAAATACACATGCCTTAATTTATGTAGTGAGTGCACACACTTTATGTCTATTACTCCGACACAATTTATTTCTGACCTCGTGGCAATGTGCGATGTCGTCACTCTGACAGTTTCTTGCGTCATTTAACATCGCGTTCTATTTCACTATGGTAAATGCATGGGGGAGGCGGAGATGTTTCCATAAAAAAAGATGCCTTTTAGGGTAAAAGTTTTATGTCTTGTGGCATGGCTTCTAAAATCGCTGGTACATGTACTTCCGTCTGACGCTTTCAAGGACTTTTATGTACATTACACCGATAGAATTCCTCTGATATCCTTCCATCAAAAATTTCCAAGATACCCACTTAGTGAATAAAATGTTTGTTTCACTGGTGACGTAATCGGACATTGGCACAAGGTGATAGTGAAAGGGACAGCGTGTTCATTCTGTACACAAATTAAGGTATGTGTAGTTATTAATAACTCTATCAGCTTAATAGTAATCTTTTTTTAACAAATGCCTATATTGAAAACAAACATTTTGGAAGACACCCAGTAACAAACAAACACCAACCCTTTACGTGTGTTTGTTATATATATATATATATATATATATATATATATGAACTATTTTTATATACAATTTTGGAAAAGCCCTAAGGGTTTTTGGTGTAACAAACAGATTTTCTAAAATTGCGTGAAAACTTTTCCTGATTGGCAATCATATAACAGAACAGCAACATAAATCGGTGTTCAGATAATTAAATCAGTTAATTTGGGTAGTTGTGTAAGCAGGTCATGCGTCATCTGATTGTTTTATCACACTTTTACAAGTAAAGAAACGACGCCCGAGGCACTGTTTTTCACGGATAATTCGGGATTAAAACCTATAACAAAGAAATTTAATTAAAGTTACAGGTATAGCAATTTAAAGATTTTAAATGACAAAGAGAGCAATCATTTCGTTTAATTATTTATTTCATTGTCAATATAACTACGACAATATTAGAGGATATCCGAATCTTTATTATTTGATGCGTTTAAGTTTGCATTATCGTTTTGTATCGTTCGTGGATCGTACGCCCTGTTGCGTCCGTGTATCGTTTCGTTTATCGTTTGTTTCGTTTATCGTTTCGTTTGCATTTTTAGTCCGTTTGTATATCGTTTAAAACACGTTTGATATTCGTTTCGTTTGCGTCCGTTTGGTGTACTTGAACGGATTACGGTCTGTAGCTAGATTTTGCCCCTCATATGGAAGGGCTAACGTAAATACTGTATTGCAGTCTTTAAGTGGTAGGGGTCAGATGGTATGTTGGGGATGTGGCAGACAAGGGCACATTAGGTGTAATTGCCCAGAAATTGACAGGGGACCCAATGACCAGACAAATGAAATGATTAGTAGGCCTGAAAAATAGGAAACTTTTTAAAAGTCATTTAGAGGCTGGTGGCTCGAGTAGAAGATATAATAATAAACCAGAAATAGTTAAAATTTCTTTGCAGGGAAATGCAAATTTGTGTATAATTTATGTAGGAAAAACAAAATTAAAGTGTTTCTTAGACTCAAGAGTCATGTTTAGCATGAAAGGATTTTCAAAACATTGAAAAATAAATCAAAGTTGGAAAATAAGCAAGTTAACTTGCAGTCTGTAGACAGGAGCTTATTAAAAGCTTTGGGGAAAATTAACTTGATTTTCAAATGAAGGGTGAATAATTGGAGCATCAACTCTATGTTTATTGTTTCAGATATGAACAGAAATATTATTTTGGGACATAACTTAGTTGGAATGTACATTGACCTAGGGTGCTTATGCGCTGGCAAAATTATGGTCCCATTGGTGCTGAACATACACTTGTTGAGTTTCACTAATATTTATTGGCACTTTCACTGTAGTGCCATCTTCTGTTATATCAGGTGCAAAGTCAGTTTGTTGGTTTGTTATTTTCTATTTTGAACTTACATGTCATTGAAATTTGATTCCATTTATTAGTCTGATACAGATTGTATGCTTCTTACCATGAGTCTGTTTCTTTGCTCATTTATAATATGCTGTCTACTGTAGAAAGTTCTTTGCCTTAATTTGTGTTTGTGTTGTTTTTGCATTGACAATGCTTTGGAATTTTAAGACTTTGAATTTGATCTTGCAAAAACAAAATCTCCTTGTATTTTCCACATTTGCGATTTAAATACAATGTCATGCTCATAAGAATTTGACACTTTCCAACATATTTTGAAAATGAGCTACAAAAACAGTGGTTTAATTTGTAGTATGAAAGTCAGCCCTGTCTTGCTCATCTGATATGAAACAATAGGCTCAAAAATGATCTTCTCTTAACAAATTCTCTTTTTTTCAAAGTTTGATATTTAAAGGCCAGAAGGGCTTATGCGATGGTGCGTTGTCCATCGTCTGTCATCTGTCGTCCGTTAGCAGCACTTTCTCTAAAACCACTAGGCCAATTAAACTCAAACTCTACATAATGTTTTTTTTTATAGAAGACTATACAGAATAATTTTCTTTTTTGATCTAAAATTCCATTACTAAAAATAGTCCAAAACTTAAAAAATCTTCTTCTCATGAACAGCAGATTTTTTGAAAATATTTATGTAGTAATGATAACAAACTATAGTTATATTACATTTGTTCAAATGGTGTCCCTGGGCTTAAAAATTACACCACCCCAAGGGTTCAATTAGGGAAAAACACGTCATTATAATAAACATTTTTTAAAAAAAGAACTGATTTTGCCTTTATTTTCAAAGAAAGGGTACAAATTGGGAATTAATAAAATCGTTTTCTTAAGAACCGGTATGTCAGATTTGTACATATTTGATATAAATTATCCCTATGTGTAGGGGTTTGATTGCAGATAAGAATTTAGGGGCTAAAATATATAGGGGTCCAGTAAGGGGACTTAGAATTTTACATAGGGATACTATGGAAAAACAGAAAATTGTCTTTTTTTCATCCATTTAGGGAAAATTATTATCCAATTTGAGTTCTGAAGTATCATCTAGTCATAGGAAATAAGATTTTGTTCAATAAGGAGAACTGACTTTCCATAAGGCACCAGGGTGGGTCAAAAAAGGGTTAAAATAGAAATTTTTCAAAAATCTTCTTCTCAAAAACCGGTCAGGTCAAACTTGTTCATATTTGATATAGATTATCCCAATGAGTATGGGTTTGAAGTTTGTACAAATCAAGTGGCTTGTATTTATAGGGGCCCTGTATGGGGACTTTTAGTTCTTTATACCAATAATATGGGGAAATGGAAAATACTCTTTTTTTCATCATTTATGATTTTTTATTCAATTTTAGTTTTGAAGCATCTTCTAGTCATAACAAATAACATTTTATTTGATATGAAGGATTGACTATCTAAAAGGGGCCAGGTGGGGTCACAAAATGGTTAAAATTGAACATTGTCTTATTCTCAACAAACGGTCAGTCAGATTTGTTCATATTTGATATAAATTATCCCTATGATTAAGAAATCTAAAGTTGTACAAATCAAGGGACACTGGGATCTGGGATGTATAGAGGCCTGTAAGGGGTCTTTGAGTTTTACATAAGAATACTATTGGAAAATGGAAAATTCACATTTTTTCATCCATTTGTGTAAATATGTTATTCAATTTGAGATGTAAAGCATTGTCTAGTAACAATTAATTTGATTTTGTTCAATAAAGAGGATTATATTTCCAAAAGGGGCCAAGGGTAGGGTGGGGGCAATATGGTTAAAATTGGGAATTTTCACAAAGCTTCCTCTCAATAACCTTTCAGTCAAACTAGTTCATATTTGATATAAATTATCCTTACACCAGCTAGGATTGAAGATTCTGCATATCAAGGGGCTGGGATATAGTGAGGTCCTGCAAGGTGACTTTTACTTTACATAGGAATGTTATAGGGAAAACAATTTTTTTTCATTTTCGCATCCACGTGTACAAAACAAGAGGCCTGAGGACGCTCTACTGACTCATAGTGGCAATAGCACTTTTTGAAATTCTACTTTGCAATAGAAACATCGGGGCGGGGTCATTTTTAACTCTAGGGACACCATTTGAACAAATCTAACAAAACTATAGTTGGTCATCATTACCACATAAACATTTTGAAAATCTGTTGGACCGTTCATGAGAAGAAGATTTTTTTAGTTTTGGACTATTTTTAGTAACGGTGTCCATCTTGAATTTTAGATAAAAAAAAAATCTTTTGTATAGTCTCCTATGCAATAAAAACATCCATGTGAAGTTCCAGTTTAATTGACCTAGTGCTTTCAGAATTAATGAAAAAAAAATAGAATTTTCTGTTTTCCCACAGTATCCCTATGTAAAATTCTAAGTCCCCTTACAGGGACCCTATATATTTTAGCCCCTAAATTCTTATCTGCAATCAAACCCCTACACATAGGGATAATTTATATCAAATATGTACAAATCTGACATACCGGTTCTTAAGAAAACGATTTTATTAATTCCCAATTTGTACCCTTTTGGGGCCCCTCCTGACCCCTTAAGACATAGGAACCCAGTCATTTTTACAAATCTTAACCTCCTTCACCTAACAATGCTTTAGTGAAGATATAGGCAACATCATTTCCATTTAAAAAAAAATATATATATATATATATATATATATATATATATATATATATATTATATTGACATGTGTCCCCTAATTGAACTCTGGGGGCAGGGTCATATTTAACCCTAGGGACACCATTTGAACAAATCTAACAAAACTATAGTTGGTCATCATTACCACATAAACATTTTGAAAATGTGTTGGGCAGTTCATGAGAAGAAGACTTTTTAAATTTTGGACTATTTTTAGTAACGGTGGCCATCTTGAATTTCAGATCGAAAAAAAAAAAATCTTCTGTATAGTCTCCTTTGCAATAGAAACATCTGTGTGAAATTTCAGTTTAATTGGCCTAGTGGTTTCAAAACAAATGAAAGAAAAAGAGAATTTTCTGTTTTCCCATAGTATCCCTATGTAAAATTCTAAGTCCCCTTACAGGGCCCCTATAAATTTTAGCCCCTAAATTCTTATCTGCAATCAAACCCCTACACATAGGGATAATTTATGCAAAATATGAACAAATCTGACATACAGTTTCTTAAGAAAACAAATTTAGTAATTCCCAATTTTTACCTTTTTGGGGCCCCTCTTGACCCCTTGAGACAGTGGAACCCAGTCATTTTTACAAATCTGAACCTCCTTCACCAAACAATGCTTCTGTGAAGATATAGGCAAAATCATTTCCATTTTAAAAAAAAAAATAAAAAAATATTATAATGACATGTGTCCCCTAATTGAACCCTTGGAGCGGGGTCATATTTAACCCTAGGGACACCATTTGAACAAATCTAACAAAACTATAGTTGGTCATCATTACTACATAAACATTTTGAAAATCTGTTGGGCCGTTCATGAGAAGAAGATTTTTTAAGTTTTGGACTATTTTTAGTAACGGTGGCCATCTTGAATTTCAGTTAAAAGAAAAAAATCTTCTGTATAGTCTCCTATGCAATAGAAACACCCATGTGAAGATTCAGTTTAATTGGCCTAGTGGTTTCAGAGAAAGTGCTGCTAACAGACGACAGACGATGGACGACAGACAACGCGCCATCGCATAAGCACTTCTGACCTTTGGCCAGTAGAGCTTAAAACTTCTATTTAAAATCTAAAGCATTTCTGCTAACAAAAAAATCCCTAAGAGTGGGTGATTGAAGTTCTGACAAATCAAGGGGCTAGGTTGTATAAGGGTTCTGTACGGGGACTATATAGTTTTTTTTACAGATGAATGGTATGGGAATTTAAAGTAATTCCTTTTCATAGAAATTAAGGTTTTCACAGTATGGAAGTGGTGGGAGTATTTATCCATAAGTTGTTATAATGTCCCTCAAAGAGGGTATATTTTGAAATTTCAAAAAGTGCTAGGTTTCTATGAGCCAGTAGAGCATCCTAACTGTTTCCTTGGTAGAACCAGAACTGAGTGGTGTTTTTTGAGAGGTGTCATTTTCATTTCAAAATGGACTTCAGAAATGGTGGTTTAATTTGTAGTTGTAACAAATTCTCTTTCGTTTAAAGTTTGACTTTTCTATCTTAGTTTATACAAACTTATTTCAGCTTTATTGCGAAGAAAGCTCTAAGCTAATATGAACCCGTCTGAAGTTGGCTTCCTGGGTAGAACCAGTACTGAATAGTGTTTTTTTTAGAGGTATCAGGTCAGGCATGGGGATCAAACCTGCAACCACTGGGATGAGCAGCCATCACTCTATCAACTAAACTATCGCCCTCTTACTTCTTGGACGCCCTAATACATTAAATAACAATCATCTAAGATTAAATGAAACAAGACCTGTTGACAAAGACAAGCGCACTCGCCTATTCAAATATTTATCACAAAAGTACAAATTTGATTGAGACTGATGACAAATCCAAACAAAAAAGAGTTATCTAACTTATTGAATTTAGTAGGTCTTATAACTGCAATTCCTTGTATGAAGTTTCAATCCAATACATGTGGCTACTGAGTTGTAGAATTTCTAAGTCAAACAAAGGCCATAATTTGCAAAAAAAAATGGCAAGAGTTTATCACACTTGATTAATTTAGTTGATTCCATGACTAAAAAGCCATGCGTAAATTTTCAATCAAATACATTCAGAGGTTTTGATATGGACTG
Source organism: Panopea generosa (assembly GCA_029582155.1). Lineage (NCBI taxonomy): Eukaryota > Metazoa > Mollusca > Bivalvia > Adapedonta > Hiatellidae > Panopea > Panopea generosa. The sequence continues at coordinate 243,633 of JAPMAH010000031.1, forward strand.
GATGGTATTTGCACGCAAAAATTTAACCAGAATTTATAAGTCGAACAAGAGCACTAATTTGCATTATATTCAGGCAAGAGTTATCTAGTTTAGTTATTGTTGTAGGTTTGATGACTGGGAAGTCTTGTGTGAAGTTTCAATCAAATACATGAAGTGATTGGTGAGATATAGACTTGATGGTACTTCGATATAAAAGCTTTAACTAGATTTTCTAAGTCAAACAAGGGCAATAATTTGCATTATATTCAAGCAAGGGTTTTTTAACTTAGTTATTGTAGTAGGTTTGATGACTGGGAAATCATGTGTAAAGTTTCAAGTCAAAACATGCAATGATTACTGAGATAGAGACTTGCATGCAAAACTTTAACCGAGGTGTGATCACGACATCCGGTGAGTAAACAGTTCTCTTTATTCTTTGAATAGTCGAGCTAAAAATACATTTCTACAGTACCTTCATTTAGATCAAGTGAAAAATACATTAAAATAATATCTACGGTACCTGATAGCCAGAGTCATCATAACCACCACAGTTTCCACTTTGACCTTGGTTGCCATAGTAACCATAGCTGCCATCATCTTCTTGTTGCTGTTTATTCATCATATCACTTTCTTCTTTTTGGTTGAAATTCATATTCAATAGTGAGACTGGAGGCTTGCCAAGAAGAGACTGTGGCTGTTTAGGTGATCCTAACAATCACAAAATATATAACTTATATACGTAAGTTTGACAAAATACAAGAAGCCTCTATAGCTCTCACCATTTAGCACAGAAGACTAATACCTAACAAAGCCAATTTTCATAATTCAAAGATAAAACCTCACATATTTATTATATAATAATGTCTGTTCATCTGAGATCATAGGGTAAATACTGGTGTACAAGGTAAAATAAAGCAATTTTTTCATAAATCATCGGCCATATCACATTTATTATAGGATCTTGCCAGTTCAAGAATTTGTCCGAGATATCATGGTTATATAACTGCTGTGAAGGCTTGGTCAAGATCCAATGAAAAATGTGACTGCTAGAGAGAACATCAAACAGGGCATTTTTAAATGCCTCAAGGGCCATTACATATAACTTATGTGAAAGTTTGGTGAGGATCCATTTAAAAATGCAGGTACTTGAGTGCACACAAGGTCAAAAATGGCATTTTTTTTATATTTCAAGGACCATAACTCCAACACTAATTATCCGATTTGGACAATTCAAGAACTTGCCATAGATACTATGGTAATATAACAACTGTGTATATTCAATAAAGGTCAAAAATATAAAAAAAAATACAAGTGCTAGAGTGCACACAACATCAAATAACCTGATTTCTAAAGATTCAAGGTGCATAATAACTATCCGACAATAATTATCTGAGAACATGCCATGGATAATATAATTCAAAAGGGCCATGGATTGATCAAAATACACATTGGCTGTGGATGTGGGTACTACAACAGTAATGTTATTATATTCAAGGTATTATAATATATAAAATAATGTTAAGTAAAAAACAATTTAAAATATTCTTTTTATTCTGTGGATGGGTATTAGTATGGGTTGAAATAAAATAAGGAGAAGGTTAAAACAGGATGGACATTTGACAAAATGGGTTGGTGGGGGATGGTATAGTGAGAGTAGAAAAAGAAATAACAAACTAGAAACTTCACTGAATGTGAGGCATAACCCCAGATGGCACCCTGACACAGTTATTGCACCCTTTTGCTGCCTGCTTTGACAGTGAACCAATTAGAGTAACAGATGTGGGTGTTTGATGCTTGATTGTGGGGTCACGAGAAAGGTGAAGGTTTAACACTTTACACATGAAAGACACTATTATAATTTTGAATTTTATAAGGACTAACGAATATTGTCTCCCAAAAAATTAAGCACAAAAAGGGCGATAACTCATTAAAACAAGAGGCCCAAGGGTCTTAATGATCGATCACCTGATTATCCCCAACCCCATGGCTAACTGTGAGACCCAGGCACATGCAATTCACAATTTTTATAAAGGACCCATATACGTTCATAATCATGCTCACCATTTGTTTTCCAGTGCTTCCTATATTGAGAAGATATTCAAAGTTTACCTTAAATTTTACTGTTTTGGCCCCGCCCCCAAGGCCCAAGGGGTGTGGGGACCATGCAATTCACAAATTTGATTAACATTAGGTATCAAAGCTGCTTAAAACATTTCATTACAAGCTAACGGATTTTGAGAAGTCGAAAATTGTTTACGGATGCACGACGCACGACGGACAAAGGCGATCGTAAAATGTCCCTTGAGACAAAGTCTCAGGTGACCTAAAAATCAACCAAGCGAAACATGCTGATGATATGCACAACTAGGCTTAGTACCAATCACTCATTTTTGTGAAATGTTATTGAGTTCTAGCAAATGGTTGCCGAGAAACAGCGACCACAAAAAAAAATGTCTGAAAAATTTAAAGGGCCATAACTCATTGAAAAATTATTCAGGCACAACATGCCGATGATATGCACAACTAAGCTTGGTACCAATCAATTTTGTGAAGTGTTATTGAATTCCAGCCAATGGTTGCGGAGAGATAGTGACCACAAAAAAAATGTCTGAAAAATTCAAAGGGCCATAACTCATTAAAAAATTATTCTCGAATAATATGCTGATGATATACACAACTAGACTTGGTACCAGTCACCCTTGTGAAGTATCATTGAATTCAGCCAATGGTTGCTGAGAAATAGCGAAATTGTCCACAGATGGCCGGACAGATAGACCGATGACTCCTATATAGCCCCCATATACTTTGTATCTGTGGGTATAATCAAGAGTTCCAGATTGGCCCTAAAGCGCTCACCTGCGGCAGAGGAAACAATTCCATAGAAGACAATTTTGATAATGCAAGGCCATACCTCAGACATTTAAATTTGATCAGTTGAGATATTATATATAGATAACTACTGTGTCAGTCAATGAAAACTGTAGGTGCTTAAGTGCACATAACTTCAAATAATGAAATTTTCGACAATTCAAATGCCGTAACTCCAACAATAATTACCTGATTTCTTTCAAAGTAACAGTCAACAACAAACAGATGGTGGACACAGGGTGATCACAAAAGCTCACCTGTGAGCCAGGTAAGCTCAAAATATTGAATTGGAACACCAAGACCACAGAATCAAGTTTAGACCATGCACCTACTGTACAGCAAGTTTCATTTCATTTACTTGACTGTGAGAGGAGTTGTGTCTGCAAGGTTGTTGGTAAAAAAGGCGACGGACAGACACAATTTCAATATATCAGTACAATTACCATTCAGTCCAGACCAGGCAATGTAAAAGTTGTGAAATTAATTAGAAACAACAGCTACAGTAGTTTATATAGACTAATAAACAAGGAGAGCAGCCATTTTAATCATTCAGTAAAGCATTGTTATTAATTAGTTGAAGGACTTTTATTCCTTTTCTTTGCAAATGTATTGAAATTATCAGAATTTGAAAACTAAGATTTAAAATAACAAATATGGATATCCCAAAATTTATAAGTGAAAAATTATCAGAATTCTTTTTTTTTGGTAATGTGTCCCAACTTTTATAATCGAAAATATAATTATTTTTCAGAAAAATAAGGATGTCCCAAAACTTCCAGTGTTCCAATATGAACAGTAATATGTCATCAGAGTTTTAAATGCCATATCTTTGATAATCAGTTATTATCATTCAGTTAATATCTTAAATTGTGCCCTTGTGGCAGATAATTCTACTAAGGATAAAGTCTATATTACCTTGTGCAGGACCCTTGTAGTTGCCTAGCAACCCACCTCCACCACCACCAAATGGACTATTGCTCTTGTTTCCCATGCTGCCAAATAATGTGTTCAGAAGCTGTTGATTATTTCCACCAGATGATTCATTCAATTTTTGAAAAGCTAAAGATTGAATGGTGTTCATAAAGTTGGAAGCAGACTGGGCATTGTTGTTATTCTTGCCTTTGATATTATTCATATTGATGTTGCTCATGTTCATATTTGGAGGAGCATTTCCTAAAAGTCCTTTCTGTTTATTTTGGTCCATTTCATTCATATTCATCAACGGTTTAATCTGATTTTGTTGCTGCCCCATTCCCATACTGTTAAGTAATGTCTGTGCAACTTTGCCTGCCTGCATTAACCCTTCAATAAGAGGTTTTGGTGGACAACTTGGTTTCAGTGTTGGAGCATTTCCTGAAATAAAATACTAAAGTCATTCACATTGTCTATTTAACAGTGTTCCCACGATTTTCCAAGGTTAAAATTCAAGGACAATTGCAGGACTTTCCAGTACCTTTTTACCTGTTTTTAAGGACCTCATGAACATCAGGTTTTTTATATACAATACTATGTTATTAAATAAATCATGATGTTGGAGAGATGCAATGCTAGAGTCATGTTATATCTGAAATACGATTATTATAAACCTGATTAAAAAATTCAACTTCAACAGAATTATCTTTAAAACAAGACCATGAGGTAAACCTGCAAACGCCATCTAAATCAATAATAATTACCTCTATTATGTTTCACAACATTTCCCTGAATTTCATCTTGCAGTTTCATGGGCGGGACAAAGCAATTAAAAAACCATCGACTTTCCCCTGTTTTCCAGATTTATTGAGTGACTGTTTCTTTAACAAGAAAAAGATTTTGGAAAATTCTCAATTTTTACCTTTTTGTGGCCCCTCCTGACCCGGTTCTTAAGGAAAAGAAACCACAGTTTTTAGCATTTTTGAATCCTTCACCACCCGTAAGACAGTGAAACCCTGTCAATTTAACAAATTTGAATTTTCCTTTGCCCAACAATGCTTCTGTGAAAATAAAGTCTTCTTTAACCCAAGGGACACGATTTATACAACTCGCAATTGAAATTTATTTTGTGATCATTTCTAAATCTATTTGGTTGTTCATGAGGAAAAGATTTTATAGAGATTAACAGTAGAGAAAATGTATTTGTCAACATAGTCAATGTGCAGGGAGAAAAGACAAAATAAAAAGATGAATAAGTCCAATATTACCATCATCAAAACCAAACAAGGGTGAAACAAAAAATGTCAAAAATGTCAATTGTCACATGCCCCACAAATGGTCTGTGAAAATAACAATATATTTTATAATACATAGCAATTTAAATATATCAATAAATATCAAGAGTAATGGACTGACGTTTCAGACTAGACATGCAATTTCATGTTTTCTACATTAAAGTGTAACCTTTACATCTGATGTAAAGGTCTGGGTATTTCTACAGGTAAATGCAGATGACACACCATCATGACATGTTGATTACTTGTGTCAAGCTATTTTAAAATCCCTCCATGTAAGACAAACTTACAGACCAGACATGAAATATCAAACAAACTGAAAATGTGACCTTGACCTTTGAGGTAAGGTTCTGGGTCTTACATGTGACACGTTGTCATGTTATGCTGATTAACTGAGCCAAGTGTTTTTGAAATCTATCAATGTATGACAAAGTTAACAGACCTGTTTTCCCAAAAATGTATCCATCAGTATTTTTCAAGTCATCTGTTAGAAGTTTTTGTCAGTAGTGCGAGCAACATAGTGAGTGACATGAGCTTGCAAAGCAAGCTAACATTGTAGGAGGATGTGGGGGCATGCCCCTCTGGAATTTTTTTATTTCTACATTCAATTTCCTGCATTCTGGCGAATTCCAAAGCTAATATTTCCACTAACTGTCAGGTAATTTTTCTTACTGAATTTTCTCTTTTTTCAGTGTGTAAATTATCCAAATTGCAACTTGGCATATCAATTACCAAAATTGCCTTCTTTAGCACTTTAAAACTGAGAAAGGCAGTTAACTAACAAAATTTATTCAACTTAAAATTTATTTATGCATTGAAATGGAAGCCAAAAAAAGTTTAAATCAATACCACCACTTCTATGACTAGAACACTGGTTAATCAGGGTCTGCTACAACATGGTGCAACTGAGCACTAGAACCGAATAATGAGGCAATGGTCTTGGTCACTGATCATATTTTTGATGTTCCTAGTGAAGCTTGGAATCACAATGGCGTTTCCAGTCATTCCGGCCCACGTGAGCGCAGCTGAAATCAGAGTTGCAAACATAACACCTAACATAGGTGCTGCCCTTCTCAGACGGCAAAAGGCACGGCCAAAGATCGGTATAAGTTTGTCTGAACTGTTGACTACTTCTAGCTTTCTTTTTCTTTGGAGAACCATCAGCTGATACTTATCTTTTCGACATTTTCGACATATTGTGACATATCGGAAGCCTCAAGAACGAGACGCTTGCTCCCTCCTTCACATTCGCAAAAAGCTTGCAAGAGACCCAGACTGCGGAGCAACAAAGTACCGAAAATGAACCAAATAGCCAGAAATTACTGAACTTTACGATATTTTAATTGTCTGTAACAACTGACCACCCATTCGTAGTGCGTAGTTTTCGGCCAAATCCATTTAAATAAGGACAATTCGTAGAAGTAAACAGGTCTGAGTTAAGGACCAGACACAAAATCTCACACAAACTCAAAGTGTTGTTAAACAAAGTTACAGACCGGACCTGAAATCTCAAGCTGACTAAAGAGTCTTCAAAGAAAGTTAAACGTGACTTTCACCTTTAAAGTGGGAGTCTGAGTGTTAAATGTGACACGTTGTCATGTTATGTTGATCATTTGTAGCCAGTGTTTATAAAATCCATCTATGCATGACTTTGCAGGACGGACAAGAAATCTTACACCTATTCAAAGTGTTGTCAATAAACTCAAAGTTTGACCTTGACCTTTGAGGTATTGGTGTGGGTCTTATATTAGGGGTTTCATTAAGAGCCGGGGAATTCCCCCGGTAATAAAGGCCAGAGCACCCGGCTATTTTCAGTTGAACAAATCGCGTTTTGAATTTGAAATTTTATAAAAACATATATCTAAATATTTTTAATTGTAGCCATATTAATATTCTTAAAGAAGACCGTATAAAATGGTATCAAAATACAGCAGGCGTTCCTATTATGAATCACACCGGTATTGATTTTTTCTACAGGCGAGATTTTGAAACGCTTGTTTTAGCGCGTAATTTACAAAGTCATGCGTCGCATCTATTTAATTCCGGTTTGGGCGTCAGTGAAGCGCTTGGATTTGTGTGCATTTTATGAAATCAGTCCGCCATGTGATAGGAAAGAAGATCGGACAATTTTCTTGCGAAAATGACAACACGTTTACAGCCTGTTCCTGCTAAATAATTTAGGCCTAAATTAAAAAATTGTTTGTTTCCCCTTGTGCGACCGACCCATGAAAAAAGCACCGACTGAAAAAAAATTATTGGGAAAAATTTCTGATTTTTTTTTCAAATTTTTCGACCACTTTGGGCTTGTCTTAAAAATCGGACAAGTGAGTTTTCACAATACACAGGTCTGCAAATATCTCTATTCTATACGACACATGTTAAACTGTTGCTTATAGACCGTAACTAGTCAGTAGAAACAATTGACCCCTGCGGTGTTTACCGCATGTGACTTGCGACTTCAGAAAATCTCTCATGCATATTCAATTATCTATTTTTACTCCTCTAATGTGATTGGTGGGTAGCTTTGAATATAAATTAATCTATTTTTAATAACCGCTATGATAGTCGGATATCTACGACCAAGGTACACACATATTACCGCGCACCTGCGAAATTATGTTTTTGTAGATATTCCGCGATTGATCTCGTAATGTATAATGTCAGCGTTAAGTTTTTTTTTTTTTATAAATATTTCGTAGATTTACAATCATTGGAACTGTATGTATGTATATTTTCTTCTGTAAAAACGTGAACGTTGATATTTAAATCGAGTAAACGGTAGAGAAAAATGTGGGTGGGGTATTTTAGTTATAAACTTATTGTTTTGTGGTTGTGTAGTTTCAGCGTATAATTTTCTTTGGCAGTCATATCATGATATAAATATAGTATTGAAAACAACAATTAAGATAAATTGTCTTTTTAATATTTGAAATATAGTTGATTAGTTGCTCTTTTCTAGATATTTGAAGGCTATCAGAGATTGCTTTTATTTATCATATTGCCATGTTCTCTTGGATGAATTGAATAGCTTTGTAGGCTTGACATTACCATTGCTGTATGTTATGACATTTAGCAATCATTAGAAAAGAAGAGAAAGATATTGTCAAAGTTAAATTGTGACCTTGACCTTTGAAGTTAAGAGTCTATGCTTATGTGTGACAAGTTATGTTATGTTGATCATTTGTAGCAAGTATTAATAAAATCCATCTATGAATGACAAAGTTACAGGCTTGACACGAAATATCGGACGTAAGGATGAACGGACATTGCAATTACTATATGCCACCCCAGGATCTCTACATATAATTAACCTCCTACGATATCACTTCTCTATTTAGTGTAATTGATATAACTTTGTTCAGATAACCTGGATCTCTGCACATATAATCAATAAACTATAATATCACTTCTTTATTTGGTGTAATGGATATAACTTTATTCAGATGACCAGGATCTCTACACATATAATCAACAACCTATAATATCACTTCTTTGTTTGGTGTAATTGATATAATTTTGTTCAGATGACCTGGATCTCTACACATATTATTAACCTCCTATAATATCACCTCTATTTGGTGTACTTGATATAACTTTATTCAGATTACCTGGATCTCTTCATATATAAACCTCTTACAATATCACTTCTCTATTTGGTGTAATTGATATAACTTTGATCAGATGACCTGGATCTACACATATAATAAACAATCTATTATAAAACTTCTCTATTTGGTTTAATTGATATAACTTTGTTCAGGTAACCTGGATCTATACACATATAAATAACCTCCTGTAATATCTTTTCTCTATTCGGTGTAATTGATATAACTTTGTTCAGATAACCTTGATCTCTACACATATAATCAACAACCTATAAACCCCAAAACATAAGAGTTGGGCAAAGAGACAAAATCAGCTACCCAAGGAAAGAACTACAGAAAAGATGATTAAGTCTTATGTTTCCATTTGTAAAATTTAATTTAAAGGGACCAACGTTGCGGAGAATGATAAGGATACATAGTTATGTTTTACTGTTTATTAGCTTAGTTTTGTATGGCTAACAAACAAACATAAAATACAATTATAAAATGCAATACTAATTATAAACAAAATAACTAAACAAAAAGGAAAAACATATCTTCATCAATCTCCCCATTGATAAAGTCAAAATATAGAAACATTACCTAATAGTCCTAGTGACTGAGTTCTATCTGACATCATTGCCATGAGACGTCCTAGACTACATAAATTTACTAGATTCAAGGAGCGTATGGGTCGACCGATCAACTGAGGCTGGTCATCATCTGCTTT
>JAPMAH010000031.1:253500-321500 GCA_029582155.1 Panopea generosa
TTCCTTGATATACTGGTACTTGTATGCTATATAGTTATACATTATTTATATATTTCCTTGATATACTGGTAATTGTATGATTTATAGTTGTACCTGATTTATATATGTCTTTGATATACTGGTACTTGTATGCTATATAGTTCTACCTTATTTATATATGTCCTTGATCTACATAGTTATACATTATTTATATATGTCCTTGTATACATTATTTATATATGTCCTTGCTATACTGGTAATTGTATGATTTATAGTTCTATCTTATTTATATATTTCCTTGCTCTACATAGTTATACATTATTTATATAGTTTATCGATATACTGGTACTTGTATGGTATATATTTCTACATTATTTATACATGTCTTTGATATACTGGTACTTGTATGCTATATAGTTATACATTCTTTGTATATTTCCTAGTATGCTATAGAGTTATACATTATTTATTTATTTCCTTGATATACTGGTATGCGTAAGCTAGATATTTCTACCTTATTTATATATGTCCTTGATATACTGATACTTGTATACTATATAGTTCTACCTTATTTATAGATTTCCTTGATATACTGATACTTGTATGCAATATAATTCTACCTTCTTTATATATTTCCTTGTATGCTATAAAGTTATACATTATTTATATATGTCCTTGAATTACCGGTACTTGTATGCTATATAGTTCAACATTATTGATATATTTCCTTGATATACTGGTACTTGTATGCTATATAGTTTTACATTATTTATATATCTCCTTGATATTCTGGTACTTGTATGCAATATAGTTCAACCTTCTTTATATATTTCCTTGTATGCTATATAATTATACATAATTTATATATGTCCTTGATATACTGGCACTTCTATGCTATACAGTTCTACATTATTTATATATTTCCTTGATATACTGGCACTCATTTCCTTGATTTACTAGTACAACTGTACTTATATGCTATATAGTTCTACCTTATTTATATATGTCTTTGATATACTGGTACTTGTATGCTATATATTTCTACCTGATTTATATATGTCCTTGATATACTGGTACTTGTATGCAATATAGTCTAACTTATTTATATATGTCCTTGATCTACATAGTTATACATTATTTATATGTGTCCTTGATATACTGGTACTTGTATACTTTATAGTTCTACCTTATTTATATATGTCTTTGATATACTGGTACTTGTATGCTATATAGTCTAACTTATTTATATATGTCCTTGATCTACATAGTTATACATAATTTATATATGTCCTTGATATACTGGTACTTGTATGCTTTATAGTTCTATCTTATTTACATATGTTTTTGATATACTGGTACTTGTATGCTATATAGTCTAACTTATTTATATATGTCCTTGATCTACATAATTATACATTATTTATATATGTCCTCGATATACTGGTACTTGTATGCTATATAGTTCTACCTTATTTATATATGTCCTTGATATACTAGTACTTGTATGATATATACTTGTACATAATTTATAAATGTCCTTGATATACTGGTACTTGTATGCTATACAGTTCTACGTCATTTATATATTTCCTTGATATACTTGCACTTATTTCCTTGATATACTGGTACCTGTATGCTATATAGTTATACATGATTTATATATTTCCTTGATATACTGGTAAATGTATGATTTATAGTTCTACCTTATTTGTATATTTCTTTGATATACTGGCACTTATTTCCTTGATATACTGGTACTTGTATACTATATAGTTATACAATATTTATATATTTCCTTGATATACTGGTAATTGTATGATTTATAGTTCTACCTAATTTATATATGTCTTTGATATACTGGTACTTGTATGCTATATAGTTCTACCTTATTTATATATGTACTTGATCTACATAGTTATACTGGTTTTTATATGCTATATAGTTCTACCTTATTTATATATTTCCTTGATCTACATAGTTATACATTATTTATATAGGTCCTTGATATACTGGTAATTGTATGGTAGATATTTCTACATTATTTATACATATCCTTGATATACTGGTACTTATATGCTATATAGTTATACATTTATTGTATATTTCCTTGATATACTGGTACTTGTATGCTATATAGTTCTACATTATTTATTTATGTCCTTGATATACTGTTACTTGTATGCTATACAGTTCTACCTTATTTATATATGTCTTTGATATACTGGTATTTGTATGCTATACAGTTCTACCTGATTTATATATGTCCTTGATATACTTGTACTTGTATGCTGTATAGTTCTACATTATTTATATATGTCCTTGATATACTGGTACTTGTATGTTATATAATTCTACTTTCTTTATATATGTCTTTGATATACTGGTACTTGTATGTTATATAGTTATACATTATTTATATATGTCCTTGATATACTGGTACTTGTATGTTATATAGTTCTACATTATTTATATATTTCCTTGATATACTGGTACTTGCATGCAATATAGTTCTACCTTCTTTATACATTTTCTTGTATGCTATATAGTTATACATTATTTATATATGTCCTTGATATACTGGTAAGTGTATGATTTATAGTTCTACCTGATTTATATATGTCCTTGATATACTAGTACTTGTATGCTATATAGTTTTACCTTATTTATATATCTCCTTGATATACTGGTACTTGTATGCAATATAGTTCTACCTTCTTTATATATCTCCTTGATATACTGGTACTTGTATGCTATACAGATCTACATTATTTATATATTTCCTTGAAATACTGGCACTTATTTCCTTGATATGCTGGTACTTTAATGCTATATAGTTATACATTATTTATATATTTCCTTGATACACTAGTACTTGTATGCTATATAGTTCTACCTTATTTATATATGTCCTTGATATACTGGTATTTGTATGCTATATAGTCTAACTTATTTATATATGTCCTTGATCTATATAGTTATACATTATTTATATATTTCCTTGATATACTGGTACTTTTATGCAATATAGTTCTACTTTCTTTATATATTTCCTTGTATGCTATATAGTTATACATTATTTATATATGTCCTTGATATACTGGTACTTGTATGCTATATAATTATACATTAATTATATATGTCCTTGATATACAGATACTTGTATGCTATACAGTTCTACATTATTTATATATTTCTTTGATATACTGGCACTTATTTCCTTGATATACTGGTACTTGTATGCTATATAGTTATACATTATTTACATATTTCCTTGATATACTGGTAATTGTATGATTTATAGTTCTACCTTATTTATATATTTCCTTGATATACTGATACTTATTTCCTTGATATACTGGTACTTGTATGCTATATAGTTATACATTATTTATATATTTCCTTGATATACTGGTAATTGTATGATTTATAGTTCTACCTGATTTATATATGTCTTTGATATACTGGTACTTGTATGCTATATAGTTCTACCTTATTTATATATGTCCTTGATATACTGGTACTTGTATGTTATATAGTTCTACATTATTTATATATTTCCTTGATATACTGGTACTTGTATGCAATATAGTTCTACCTTCTTTATACATTTTCTTGTATGCTATATAGTTATACATTATTTATATATGTCCTTGATATACTGGTAAGTGTATGATTTATAGTTTTACCTGATTTATATATGTCCTTGATATACTAGTACTTGTATGCTATATAGTTTTACCTTATTTATATATCTCCTTGATATACTGGTACTTGTATGCAATATAGTTCTACCTTCTTTATATATCTCCTTGATATACTGGTACTTGTATGCTATACAGATCTACATTATTTATATATTTCCTTGAAATACTGGCACTTATTTCCTTGATATGCTGGTACTTTTATGCTATATAGTTATACATTATTTATATATGTCCTTGATACACTAGTACTTGTATGCTATATAGTTCTACCTTATTTATATATGTCCTTGATATACTGGTATTTGTATGCTATATAGTCTAACTTATTTATATATGTCCTTGATCTATATAGTTATACATTATTTATATATTTCCTTGATATACTGGAACTTTTATGCAATATAGTTCTACTTTCTTTATATATTTCCTTGTATGCTATATAGTTATACATTATTTATATATGTCCTTGATATACTGGTACTTGTATGCTATATAATTATACATTAATTATATATGTCCTTGATATACTGATACTTGTATGCTATACAGTTCTACATTATTTATATATTTCTTTGATATACTGGCACTTATTTCCTTGATATACTGGTACTTGTATGCTATATAGTTAGACATTATTTATATATTTCCTTGATATACTGGTAATTGTATGATTTATAGTTCTACCTTATTTATATATTTCCTTGATATACTGATACTTATTTCCTTGATATACTGGTACTTGTATGCTATATAGTTATACATTATTTATATATTTCCTTGATATACTGGTAATTGTATGATTTATAGTTCTACCTGATTTATATATGTCTTTGATATACTGGTACTTGTATGCTGTATAGTTCTACCTTATTTATATATGTCCTTGATCTACATAGTTATACATTATTTATATATGTCCTTGTATACATTATTTATATATGTCCTTGCTATACTGGTAATTGTATGATTTATAGTTCTATCTTATTTATATATTTCCTTGCTCTACATAGTTATACATTATTTATATAGTTTATCGATATACTGGTACTTGTATGGTATATATTTCTACATTATTTATACATGTCTTTGATATACTGGTACTTGTATGCTATATAGTTATACATTCTTTGTATATTTCCTAGTATGCTATAGAGTTATACATTATTTATTTATTTCCTTGATATACTGGTATGCGTAAGCTAGATATTTCTACCTTATTTATATATGTCCTTGATATACTGATACTTGTATACTATATAGTTCTACCTTATTTATAGATTTCCTTGATATACTGATACTTGTATGCAATATAATTCTACCTTCTTTATATATTTCCTTGTATGCTATAAAGTTATACATTATTTATATATGTCCTTGAATTACCGGTACTTGTATGCTATATAGTTCAACATTATTGATATATTTCCTTGATATACTGGTACTTGTATGCTATATAGTTTTACATTATTTATATATCTCCTTGATATTCTGGTACTTGTATGCAATATAGTTCAACCTTCTTTATATATTTCCTTGTATGCTATATAATTATACATAATTTATATATGTCCTTGATATACTGGCACTTCTATGCTATACAGTTCTACATTATTTATATATTTCCTTGATATACTGGCACTCATTTCCTTGATTTACTAGTACAACTGTACTTATATGCTATATAGTTCTACCTTATTTATATATGTCTTTGATATACTGGTACTTGTATGCTATATATTTCTACCTGATTTATATATGTCCTTGATATACTGGTACTTGTATGCAATATAGTCTAACTTATTTATATATGTCCTTGATCTACATAGTTATACATTATTTATATGTGTCCTTGATATACTGGTACTTGTATACTTTATAGTTCTACCTTATTTATATATGTCTTTGATATACTGGTACTTGTATGCTATATAGTCTAACTTATTTATATATGTCCTTGATCTACATAGTTATACATAATTTATATATGTCCTTGATATACTGGTACTTGTATGCTTTATAGTTCTATCTTATTTACATATGTTTTTGATATACTGGTACTTGTATGCTATATAGTCTAACTTATTTATATATGTCCTTGATCTACATAATTATACATTATTTATATATGTCCTCGATATACTGGTACTTGTATGCTATATAGTTCTACCTTATTTATATATGTCCTTGATATACTAGTACTTGTATGATATATACTTGTACATAATTTATAAATGTCCTTGATATACTGGTACTTGTATGCTATACAGTTCTACGTCATTTATATATTTCCTTGATATACTTGCACTTATTTCCTTGATATACTGGTACTTGTATGCTATATAGTTATACATGATTTATATATTTCCTTGATATACTGGTAAATGTATGATTTATAGTTCTACCTTATTTGTATATTTCTTTGATATACTGGCACTTATTTCCATGATATACTGGTACTTGTATACTATATAGTTATACAATATTTATATATTTCCTTGATATACTGGTAATTGTATGATTTATAGTTCTACCTAATTTATATATGTCTTTGATATACTGGTACTTGTATGCTATATAGTTCTACCTTATTTATATATGTACTTGATCTACATAGTTATACTGGTTTTTATATGCTATATAGTTCTACCTTATTTATATATTTCCTTGATCTACATAGTTATACATTATTTATATAGGTCCTTGATATACTGGTAATTGTATGGTAGATATTTCTACATTATTTATACATATCCTTGATATACTGGTACTTATATGCTATATAGTTATACATTTATTGTATATTTCCTTGATATACTGGTACTTGTATGCTATATAGTTCTACATTATTTATTTATGTCCTTGATATACTGTTACTTGTATGCTATACAGTTCTACCTTATTTATATATGTCTTTGATATACTGGTATTTGTATGCTATACAGTTCTACCTTATTTATATATGTCCTTGATATACTTGTACTTGTATGCTGTATAGTTCTACATTATTTATATATGCCCTTGATATACTGGTACTTGTATGCTATATAATTCTACTTTCTTTATATATGTCTTTGATATACTGGTACTTGTATGCTATATAGTCTAACTTATTTATATATGTCCTTCATCTACATAGTTATATATTATTTATAAATGTCCATGATATACTGGTACTTGTATGCTATATAGTTCGACCTGATTTATATATGTATTTGATATACTGGTACTTGTATGTTATATAGTCTAACTTATTTATATATGTCCTTGATCTATATAGTTATACATTATTTATTTATTTCCTTGATATACTCGTACTTGTATACTATATAGTTCTATCTTATTTATATATGTTTTTGATATACTGGTACTTTTATGCTATATAGTCTAACTTATTTATATATGTCCTTGATCTATATAGTTATACATTATTTATATATGTCCTTGATATACTGGTACGTGTATGCTATACAGTTCTACCTACTTTATATATGTCTTTGATATACTGGTACTTGTATGCTATACATTTCTACATTATTTATATATTTCCTTGATTTACTGGTACTTGTATTCTATATAGTCTAACTTATTTTTATATGTCCTTGATCTACATAGTTATACATTATTTATATATGTCCTTGATATACTGGTACTTGTATGCTATATATTTCTACCTCATTTATACATGTCCTTGACATACTGGTACTTGTATGCTATAATGTTATATATAATTTATATATTTCCTTGTATGCTATATAGTTCTACCTTATTTATATATGTCCTTGATATACTGGTACTTGTATGCTATACAGTTCTTCATTTTTAGCTCTACTGGCCAAAGGCCAGAAGTGCTTATGCGATGGCGCGTTGTTTATCGTCCGTCGTCTGTCGTCTTACGTCTGTCGTCTGTCGTCTGTTAGCAGCACTTTCTCTGAAATCACTAGGCCAATTAAACTGAAACTTCACATGGGTATTTCTGTTAGATAGGAAACTATACAAAAGATTTTTTTTTTCAATCTGAAATTCAAGATGGCCGCCATTACTAAAAATAGTCCAAAACTAAAAAAATCTTCTTCTCATGAACTGCCCAACAGATTTTCAAAATGTTAATGTAGTAATGATGACCAACTATAGTTTTGTTAGATTTGTTCAAATGGTGCCCCTAGGGGTAAATATGACCCCGCCCCGATGGTTCAATTAGGGGACACATGTCATTATAATATTTTTTTTTTTTTTTTTTTTAAATGGAAATGATTTTGCCTATATGTTCACAGAAGCATTGTGTGATGAAGGAGGTTCAGATTTGTAAAAATGACTGGGTTCCACTGTCTTCAAGGGTCAGGAGATGCCCCAAAAGGGTAAAAATTGGGAATGAGTAAATTTGTTTTCTTAAGAACCGGTATGTCAGATTTGTTCATATTTTGCATAAATTATCCCTATGTGTAGGGGTTTGATTGCAGATAAGAATTTAGGGGCTAAAATATATAGGGGCCCTGTAAGGGGACTCAGAATTTTACATAAGGATACTATGGGAAAACAGAAAATTCTCTTTTTCTTTCATCTGTTCTTAAACCACGAGGCCAATTAAACTGAAACTTCACATGGGTATTTCTATTGCATAGGAGACTATACATATGATTTATTTTTTTTATCTGAAATTCAAGATGACCGCCGTTACTAAAAATAATCCAAAACTTAAAAAATCTTCTTCTCATGAACGGCCCAACAGATTTTCAAAATGTTTATATAGTAATGATTACCAACTATAGTTTTGTTAGATTTGTTCAAATAGTGTCCCTAGGGTTAAATATGACCCCGCCCCGAGGGTTCAATTAGGGGACACATGTCATTATAATATATATATATTTTTTTTTTAAATGGAAATGATTTTGCCTATATTTTCACAGAAGCATTGTGTGGTGAAGGAGGTTCCGATTTGTAAAAATGACTGGGTTCCACTGTCTTCAGGGGTCAGGAGGGGCCCCAAAATGGTAAAAATTGGGAATTAGTAAATTTGTTTTCTTAAGAATCGGTATGTCAGATGTGTTCATATTTTGCATAAATTATCCCTATGTGTAGGGGTTTGATTGCAGATAAGAATTTAGGGGCTAAAATATATAGGGGCCCTGTTAGGGGACTTAGAATTTTACATAGGGATACTATGGGAAAACAGAAAATTCTCCTTTTCTTTCATCTGTTCTTAAACCACTAGGCCAATTAAACTGAAACTTCACATGGGTATTTCTATTGCATAGAAAACTATACAGAAATTTTTTTTTCGATCTGAAATTCAAGATGGCCACCGTTACTAAAAATAGTCCAAAACTTAAAAAATTCTTCTCATGAACGGCCCAACAGATTTTCAAAATGTTTATGTAGTAATGATGACCATCTATAGTTCTGTTAGATTTGTTCAAATGGTGTCCCTAGGGTTAAAAATGACCCTGCCCCGGGAGTTCAATTAGGGGACACATGTCAATATAATATATATATTTTTTTTTAAATGGAAATAATTTTGCCTTTTTTTTCACTAAAGCATTGTTAGGTAAAGGAGGTTAAGATTTGTAAAAATGACTGGGTTCCTATGTCTTTAGGGGTCAGGAGGGGCCCAAAAAGGGTACAAATTGGGAATTAGTAAAATTGTTTTCTTAAGAACCGGTATGTCAGCTTTGTACATATTTGATATAAATTATCCCTAAGTGTAGGGGTTTGATTGCAGATAAGAATTTGGGCTAAAATATATAGGGGCCCTGTAAGGGGACTTAGAATTTTACATAGGGATACTGTGGGAAAACAGAAAATTCTCTTTTATTTTCCATTTATTCTGAAACCACTTGGCCAATTAAACTGAAACTTCACATGGATGTTTCTATTGCATAGGAGACTATACAAAAGATTTATTTTTTCTATCTAAAATTCAAGATGGCCACAATTACTTAAAATAGTCCAAACCTTAAAAAATCTTTTTCTCATGAACAGTCCAACAGATTTTCAAAATGTTTATGTAGTAATGATGACCAACTATAGTATTGTAAGATTTGTTCAAATGGTGTCCCTAGAGTTAAAAATGACACCGCCCCGATGTTTCTATTGTATAATAGAATTTCAAAAAGTGCTATGGCCACTATGAGTCAGTAGAGCGTCCTCAGGCCTTCTTGGGCCATTTGTTTATATATTTCCTTGATATAATATCACTTATTTCCTTGATATACTGGTACTTGTATATTATATAGTTATACATTATTTATATATGTCCTTGATATACTGGTACTTGTATGCTATATAGTTCTACATTATTTATATATTTCCTTAATATACTGGAACTTGTATGCAATATAATTTTATATTCTTTATATATTTCCTTGTATGCTATATAGTTATACATTATTTATATATGTCCTTGAAATATTGGTACTTGTATGCTATATAGTTCAACATTATTTATATATTTCCTTGATATACTGGTACTTGTATGCTATATAGTTCTACATTAGTTATATATCTCCTTGATATACTTTTACTTGTATGCAATATAGTTCTACATTATTTATATATGTCCTTGATATACTGGTTCTTGTATGCTATACAGTTCTACATTATTGGTATATTTCCTTGATATACTGATAATTGTATGCTATATAGTTCTACCTTATTTATATATGTATTTGATATACTGGTACTTGTATGCTTTATAGTTCTAACTTATTTATATATGTCCATGATATACTGGTACTTGTATGGTATATAGTTCTACATTATTAATATATGTCCTTGATATACTGGTACTTGTATGCTATACAGTTCTACCTTATTTATATATGTCTTTGATATACTTGTACTTGTATGCTATATAGTTCTACATTATTTATACATGTCCTTGATATACTCGTACTTGCATGCTATATAGTTTTACTTTCTTTATATATGTCTTTGATATACTGGTACTTGTATGCTATATAGTCTAACTAATTTATATATGTCTTTGATATACTGGTACTTGTATGTTATATAGTCTAACTTATTTTTATATGTCCTTGATCTACAAAGTTATACATTATTTATATATTTCCTTGATATACTGGTACTTGTATACTATATAGTTCTACCTTATTAATATATGTCCTTGTATGCTATATAATTATACATTATTTATATATGTCCTTGATATACTGGTACTTGTATGCTATATAGTTCTACCTACTTTATATATGTCTTTGATATACTGGTACTTGTATGCTATACATTTCTACATTATTTATATATGTCCTTGATATACTGGTACTTGTATGCTATATATTTCTACCTCATTTATACCATGTCCTTGACATACTGGTACTTGTATGCTATATAGTTATACATTATTTATATATTTCCTTGATATACTGGTACTTGTATACTATATAGTTCTACCTGATTTATATATGTTCTTGATATACTAGTACTTGTATGCTATACAGTTGTACCTTATTTATATATTTCCTTGATATACTGGTACTTGTATGCTATATAGTTCTACCTTATTTATATATGTCCTTGTATGCTATATAGTTATACATTATTTATATATTTTCTTGATATACTGGTACTTGTATGCTATATAGTTCTACCTTTTTTTATACATTTCCTTTATATACTGGTACTTGCATGCTTTATAGTTCTACCTTATTTATATATGTCCTTGCTATACTGGTACTTGTATGCTATATAGTTCTACCTTATTTTAGATTTTCTTTATATACTGGTATTTGTATGCTTTATAGTTCTACCTTATTTATATATGTCCTTGCTATACTGGTACTTGTATGTTATATAGTTATACATTATTTATATATGTCCTTGATATACTGGTACTTGTATGCTATATAATTCTACATTATTGATATGTTTCCTTGATATACTAGGTACTTGTATGCAATATAGTTCTGCCTTCTTTATATATTTCCTTGTATGCTATATAGTTATACATTATTTATATATGTCCTTGATATACTGGTACTTGTATGCTATATAGTTATACATTATTTATATATGTCCTAGATATACTGGTACTTGTATGCTATATAATTATACATTATTTATATATGTCCTTGACATACTGGTACTTGTATGCTATATAGTTATACATTATTTATATATGTCCTTGATATACTGGTACTTTTATGCTATATAATTATACATTATTTATATATGTTCTTGATATACTGGTATTTGCATGCAATATAATTATACATTATTTATATATGTCCTTGATATACTGGTACTTGTATGCTATATAGTTCTACCTTATTGATGTATTTCCTTGATATACTGGTGCTTGTTTGCTATATAGTTATAAATTATTTATATATTTCCTTGATATACTGGTACGTATCTCCTTGATATACTGGTACGTGTATGCTATACAGTTCTACCGTATTTATGTATGTCCTTGATATATGGTACTTGTATGCTCTATAGTTATACATTATTTATATATTTCCTTGATAAACTGGTACTTGTATCCTATAGTTCTACCTTATTAATATATTGCGTCATATAATGTATATTCTAAGAGCAGCTGACATACCTACTCGTTTGGCGGGCATACCATGTATTAAAACTACATGGCTTTTAGAAGAATAGTTTCATTTAGTAAATACACATTATGAAGGTTTACAATCGGTTTAAACCAAATTGTAACATATCGTCGTACAACTGGGGACGTAGAGTGAAGAAAACAATTTAGAAGGGTTGAAGAAAGTTTGATAAGCTTGCGTATTGTAACATGAATACGACAAAGTGTCAATTTTATCGACATGAGAGCGGAATTAGCCGAACCATTGATACGGTCAACATTGGGTAGGAGGTGGGTGTCTTCCGAACCATTATTGATACGGTCAACATTGGGTAGGAGGTGAGTGTCTTCCGAACAATTATTGAAACGGTCAACAATGGGTTGGTGGGTGTCTTCCGAACCATTATTGATATGGTCAAAATTGGGTTGGTGTCTTCGGAATCAGTTATTGAATGTGTACTGAATAATGATGCCTTTGTTATATCGATATGATTTACATTATTTGTTTGGTTTCGAAGGCTTTAGTTGCGAATCATTATCTAACATGACTGTACATCTGTCATGTAAGGATTCGGTTGCATCAACATAATTGTACATCGGTCATGTAAGGATTCGGTTGCATCAACATGACTGTACATCGGTCATGTAAGGATTCGGTTGCATCAACATGATTGTACATCGGTCATGTAAGGATTCGGTTGCATCAACATGATTGTACATCGGTAATGTAAGGATTCGGTTGCATCAACATGATTGTACTCATGTAAGGATTCGGTTGCATCAACATGACTGTACATCTGTCATGTAAAGATTCGATTGCATCAACATGATTGTACATCGGTTATGTAAGGATTCGGTTGCATCAACATGACTGTACATCGGTAATGTAAGGATTCGGTTGCATCAACATGATTGTACATCGGTAATGTAAGGATTCGGTTGCATCAACATGATTGTACTCATGTAAGGATTCGGTTGCATCAACATGACTGTACATCGGTCATGTACGGATTCGGTTGCATCAACATGATTGTACATAGGTCATGTACGGATTCGGTTGCATCAACATGATTGTACATCGGTCATGTAAGGATTCGGTTGCATCAACATGACTGTACATCGGTCATGTAAGGATTCGGTTGCATCAACATGATTGTACATCGGTCATGTAAGGATTCGGTTGCATCAACATGACTGTACATCGGTCATGTAAGGATTCGGTTGCATCAACATGATTGTACTTATGTAAGGATTCGGTTGCACAAACATGATTGTACATCTGTCATGTAAGGATTCGGTTGCATCAACATGCTTTCAAACATAAGACAAAACCCAGTGACAGTCAAACTTGAAGACAGGTGTCCACCCGTAGGAAAAATAGTGAGAAAATGAGAAAAGGATAACAATTAAAACTACTAGATTATTATCATTGTTCCTTTCTGTTTTAAAAGTCCGGCAATATATATAAATATAAGCTTACATTCAAGTTTTCTTCTGAAAAGAATTGTTGTAAAGCCTCCATTTTCTTCTCCTATTGCGGCAGTTAGACTGTCATCTCCTCCATAAAACGAATCCAACTGAGGAGTGGATCGATCACGCGTATAGTAATCTCCAATTCTCGAAAAACCTCCTTTGGCTGACCCGATCACCAAGTCTATACAATCCATAGGATGAAGTGTACCTTAAAATGAATCATACAATATATTCAATATTATATACATGTAGTTGTCTATTGTATTATATACATGAAGTTGTCTCTTATATTATATACACGTACTTGTCTATTGTATTATATACATGTAGTTGTCTCTTGTATTATATACAAGTAGTTGTCTCTTGTATTATATACACGTAGTTGTCTTTTATATTGTATACACGTAGTTGTCTCTTGTATTATATACACGTAGTTGTCTCTTATATTATTTACACGTAGTCGTCTTTTATATTATATACAAGTACTTGCCTATTGTATTATATACATGCAGTTGTCTCTTGTATTATATAAACGTAGTTGTCTCTTATATTATATACACATAGTTGTATCTTGTATTATATATATGTAGTAGTGACTGTATAATATACACGTAGTTGTCTATTGTATTTTATATACACGTACTAGTCTCATGTATTATATACACGAAGTTGTCTCTTATATTATATACACATAGTTGTATATTATGTTATATACAAGTAGTTTTTTATTGTATTATATATATGTAGTTGTCTCTTGTATTATATATACGTAGTTGTATCTAATATTATATACATGTAGTGGTCTCTTTTATTATATACATGTAGTTGTCTCTTGTATTATATACACGTAGTTGTTTCTTGTATTATATAGACGTAGATGTCTCTTGTATTATATTCAAGTAGTTGTCACTGGTATTATACACACGAAGTTGTCTCTTATATTATATACACGAAGTTATCTCTTACATTTTATACACATAGTTGTCTTTTATATTACATAAACGTAGTTGTCTATTGTATTGTATACAAGTAGTTGTCTCTTGTATTATATACACGTAGTAGTCTCTTATATTGTATACACGAAATTGTCTCTTGTATTATATACACGTAGGGTCTCTTACATTATATACACGTAGTTGTCTTTTATATTATATACACGTAGTTGTCTCTTGTATTACATTCACATAGTTGTCTCTTGTATTATATACACGTAGTTGTCTCTTGTATAACATACACGTAGTTGTCTCTTTTATTATAACACGTAGTAGTCTATTGTATTATATACACGTAGTGTCTCTTACATTATATACACGTAGTTGTATCTTGTATTATATACACATAGTTGTCTTTTATATTATATACAAGTAGTTTTATATTGTATTATATACACGTATTTGCCTCTTGTATTATATACACGTAGTTGTCTTTTATATTATATACATGTAGTTGTCTCTTGTATTTTATACACATAGTTGTCATTTATATTATATACACGTTGTTGTTAATTGTATTATATACACGGAGTTGTCTCTTGTATTATATACACGTAGTTGTCTCGTATATTATATACATGTAGTTGTCTTTAATATTATATACAAGTAGTTGTCTATTGTATTTCATACACATAGTTTTCTATTATTTTATATACAAGTAGTTGTCTTTTATAATATATACAAGTAGTTGTCTATTGTATTATATATACGTACTTGTCTCTTGTATTATATACACGTAGTTGTCTTTTATATTATATACAAGTAGTTGTCTATTGTATTATATACATGTAGCTGTCTCTTGTATTATATACACATAGATGTCTCTTATATCATATACACATAGTTGTCTATTGTATTATATACATGTAGATGTACTTGTTTCTTTTATTATATACACGTAGTTGTCTCATATATAATATATACGTAGTTGTCTCTTATATTATATACACGTGGTTGTCTCATATAGTATATACACGTAGTTGTCTCATATGTTATATACACGTAGTTGTCTCTTTTATTATATACACGTAGTTGTATGTTATATTATATACACGTAGTCGTCTCTTGTATTATATACACGTAGTTGTCTATTGTATTTTATATACACGTACTAGTCTCATGTATTATATACACGAAGTTGTCTCTTATATTATTTACACATAGTTGTATATTATGTTATATACAAGTAGTTTTTTATTGTATTATATATATGTAGTTGTCTCTTGTATTATATATACGTAGTTGTATCTAATATTATATACATGTAGTGGTCTCTTTTATTATATACATGTAGTTGTCTCTTGTATTATAATCACGTATTTGTCTCTTGTATTATATACACGTAGTTGTCTCTTGTATTATATAGACGTAGATGTCTCTTGTATTATATTCACGTAGTTGTCTCTTGTATTATACACACGAAGTTGTCTCTTATATTATATACACGAAGTTATCTCGTACATTTTATACACATAGTTGTCTTTTATATTACATAAACGTAGTTGTCTATTGTATTATATACAAGTAGTTGTCTCTTGTATTATATACACGTAGTAGTCTCTTATATTGTATACACGAAATTGTCTCTTGTATTATATACACGTAGGATCTCTTACATTATATACACGTAGTTGTCTTTTATATTATATACACGTAGTTGTCTCTTGTATTCCATTCACATAGTTGTCTCTTGTATTATATACACGTAGTTGTCTCTTGTATAACATACACGTAGTTGTCTGTTTTATTATAACACGTAGTAGTCTATTGTATTATATACACGTAGTGTCTCTTACATTATATACACGTAGTTGTATCTTGTATTATATACACATAGTTGTCTTTTATATTATATACAAGTAGTTTTATATTGTATTATATACACGTATTTGCCTCTTGTATTATATACACGTAGTTGTCTTTTATATCATATACATGTAGTTGTCTCTTGTATTTTATACACATAGTTGTCATTTATATTATATACACGTTGTTGTTAATTGTATTATATACACGGAGTTGTCTCTTGTATTATATACACGTAGTTGTCTCGTATATTATATACATGTAGTTGTCTTTAATATTATATACAAGTAGTTGTCTATTGTATTTCATACACATAGTTTTCTATTATTTTATATACAAGTAGTTGTCTTTTATAATATATACAAGTAGTTGTCTATTGTATTATATAAACGTACTTGTCTCTTGTATTATAAAAACGTAGTTGTCTTTTATATTATATACAAGTAGTTGTCTATTGTATTATATACATGTAGTTGTCTCTTGTATTATATACACATAGATGTCTCTTATATCATATACACATAGTTGTCTATTGTATTATATACATGTATATGTAGTTGTCTCTTTTATTATATACACGTAGTTGTCTCATATATTTTTATACGTAGTTGTCTCTTATATTATATACACGTGGTTGTCCCATATAGTATATACACGTAGTTGTCTCATATGTTATATACACGTAGTTGTCTCTTTTATTATATACACGTAGTTGTATGTTATATTATATACACGTAGTTGTCTCTTGTATTATATACACGTAGTTGTATGTTGTATTATATACACTTAGTTGTCTCTTATATTATATACACGTAGTTGTCTGTTGTATTATATACACGTAGTCGTATCTTATATTGTATACACATAGTTGTCTGTTGTATTATATACATGTAGTGTCTCTTGTATTATATACACGTAGTGTCTCTTACATTATATACACGTAGTTGTCTTTTATGTTATATACAAGTAGTTGCCTCTTGTATTACATTCACGTAGTTGTCTCTTGTATTATTTAAACGTACTTGTCTTTTATATTATATACAAGTACTAGTATATTGTATTACATTCACGTAGTTGTCTCTTGTATTACATACACGTAGTTGTCTCTTGTATTACATACACGTAGTTGTCCTTTTATTATAACACGTAGTAG
Organism: Panopea generosa; assembly: GCA_029582155.1. Taxonomy (NCBI): domain Eukaryota; kingdom Metazoa; phylum Mollusca; class Bivalvia; order Adapedonta; family Hiatellidae; genus Panopea; species Panopea generosa. The sequence continues at coordinate 271,159 of JAPMAH010000031.1, forward strand.
TCTATTGTATTATATACATGTAGTTGTCTATTGTATTATATACATGCAGTTGTCTCTTGTATTATATACACGTAGTTGTCTTTTATATTATATACAAATATTTGTCTATTGTATTATATACATGTAGTTGTCTCTCTTATCATATACACAAAGTTGTCATTTATATTATATACACGTTGTTATTTATTGTATTATATACATGTAGTTGTCTCTTGTATTATATACACGTAGTTGTCTCATATGTTATATACACGTAGTTGTCTCTTTTATTATATACACTTAGTTGTATGTTATATTATATACACGTAGTTGTCTCTTTTATTATATACACGTAGTTGTATGTTATATTATATACACTTAGTTGCCTCTTATATTATATACACGTAGTTGTCTCTTGTATTATATACACGTAGTCGTATCTTATATTGTATACACATAGTTGTCTGTTGTATTATATACATGTAGTGTCTCTTGTATTATATACACGTAGTGTCTCTTACATTATATACACGTAGTTGTCTTTTATATTATATACAAATAGTTGCCTCTTGTATTACATTCACGTAGTTGTCTCTTGTATTATTTAAACGTACTTGTCTTTTATATTATATACAAGTACTAGTATATTGTATTACATTCACGTAGTTGTCTCTTGTATTACATACACGTAGTTGTCTCTTGTATTACATACACGTAGTTGTCTCTTGTATTACATACACGTAGTTGTCCTTTTATTATAACACGTAGTAGTCTATTGTATTATATACATGTAGTTGTCTATTGTATTATATACATGCAGTTGTCTCTTGTATTATATACACGTAGTTGTCTTTTATATTATATACAAATATTTGTCTATTGTATTATATACATGTAGTTGTCTCTCTTATCATATACACAAAGTTGTCATTTATATTATAAACACGTTGTTATTTATTGTATTATATACATGTAGTTGTCTCTTGTATTATATACACGTAGTTGTCTCTAATATTATATACATGTAGTTTTCTATTGTATTATATACATGTAGTTGTCTCTTATATTGTATACAAGTAGTTGTCTCTTATATTATATACACGTAGTTGTCTTTTATATTATATACAAGTAGTTGTCTATTGTATTATATACATGTAGTTGTATCTTGTATTATATACACATAGTTGTCTCTTATATTATATACACATAGTTGTCTCTTATATTATATACACGTACTTGTCTATTGTATTATATATGATAATGTAGTTGTCTATTGTATTTTATACACGTAGTTGTTTATTGTTTTATATACATGCAGTTGTCTCTTATATTATATACACGTTGTTGTCTTTTATATTGTATACACGTAGTTGTATCTTGTATTATATGCACGTAATTGTCTCTTATATTATTTACACGTAGTTGTCTTTTATATTATATACAATTACTTTTATATTGTATTACATTCACGTAGTTGTCTCTTGTATTATATACACGTAGTTGTCTCTTGTATTACATACACGTAGTTGTCTCTTTTATTATAACACGTAGTAGTCTATTGTATTATATACACGTAGTTGTCTTTTGTATTATATACACGTAGTTGTCTCTTGTATTATATACACGTAGTTGTCTTTTATATTATATACAAATAGTTGTCTATTGTATTATATAGATGTAGTTGTCTGTCTTATCATATACACATAGTTGTCATTTATATTATATACACGTTGTTGTTTATTGTATTATATACATGTAGTTGTCTCTTGTATTATACACACGTAGTTGTCTCTTATATTATATACATGTAGTTGTCTATTGTATTATATACATGTAGATGTAGTTGCCTCTTGTTTTATATACATGTAGTTGTCTTTAATAATATATACAAGTAGTTGTCTATTGTATTATATACACGTATTTGTCTATTGTATTATATATGATAATGTAGTTGTCTATTGTATTTTATACACGTAGTTGTTTATTGTTTTATATACATGCAGTTGTCTCTTATATTATATACACGTTGTTGTCTTTTATATTGTATACACGTAGTTGTATCTTGTATTATATGCACGTAATTGTCTCTTATATTATTTACACGTAGTTGTCTTTTATATTATATACAATTACTTTTATATTGTATTACATTCACGTAGTTGTCTCTTGTATTATATACACGTAGTTGTCTCTTGTATTACATACACGTAGTTGTCTCTTTTATTATAACACGTAGTAGTCTATTGTATTATATACACGTAGTTGTCTTTTGTATTATATACACGTAGTTGTCTCTTGTATTATATACACGTAGTTGTCTTTTATATTATATACAAATAGTTGTCTATTGTATTATATAGATGTAGTTGTCTGTCTTATCATATACACATAGTTGTCATTTATATTATATACACGTTGTTGTTTATTGTATTATATACATGTAGTTGTCTCTTGTATTATACACACGTAGTTGTCTCTTATATTATATACATGTAGTTGTCTATTGTATTATATACATGTAGATGTAGTTGTCTCTTGTTTTATATACATGTAGTTGTCTTTAATAATATATACAAGTAGTTGTCTATTGTATTATATACACGTATTTGTCTATTGTATTATATACATGTAGATGTAGTTGTCTCTTTTATTACATACACGAAGTTGTCTCTTATATTATATACACGTAGTTTTCTCATATAGTATAAACGTAGTTGTCTCTTATATTATATACATGTAGTTGACTCTTGTATTATATACACGTTGTTGTATGTTATATTATATACACTTCATTGTCTCTTATATTATATACACGTAGTTGTCTGTTGTATTATATGCACGTAGTAGTATCTTATATTGTATACATATAGTTGTATGTTGTATTATATACATGTAGTTGTCTCTTATATTATATACAAGTAGTTGCTATTGTATTATATACATGTAGTTGTCTCTTGCATAATATATACGTAGTTATCTCTTATATTATATACAAATAGTTGTATTTTATATTATATACATGTAGTTGTCTATTGTATTATATACATGTAGTTGTCTCTTATATTGTATACAAGTAGTTGTCTATTGCATTATATACACATAGTTGTCACTTGTATTATATACACGTAGTTGTCTTTTGTATTATATACAAGTACTTACTATTGTATTATATACATGTAGTTGTCTCTTGCATAATATATACGTACTTGTCTCTTATATTATATACACATAGTTGTATTCTATATTATATACATGTAGTTGTCTAATGTATTATATACATGTAATTGTCTCTTGTATTATATAAACAAAGTTTAATATTTTTCTATTTTAACATATACACGTCACTATATTATATACATGTTGTTGTCTCTTGTTTTATATATATATAGTTGTATAATATATTATAAACAATAATTTTTTAATGTATTATATACATGTAGTTGTCTGTTATATTATATATACGTAGTTGTATCTGATATAATATACATGTAGTTGTCTCTTATATTATATACATGTAGTTGTCTCTTGTATTATAAACACGTATGTTGTCTCTTGTATTTTATACACGTAGTTGTCTCATGTTTTATATTCAGGTAGTTATCTCTTGAATTATATACACGAAGTTGTCTCTAATATTATATAAACGTAGTTGTCTCTTATAGTATATACAGGTAATTGTCTCTTACATTATATACAGGTTGTTGTATTTTATATTATATACACGTTGTTGTCTCTTATATTATATACCCCTAGTTGTCTTTTGTATTCTATATACGTAGTTGTCTCTTACATTATATACGTAGTTGACTTTTATTTTATATACACGTAGTTGTTTCTTATATTATATACACGTAGTTGTCTTTTGTATTATATATATGTATTTGTCTCTTACATTATATACACGTAGTTGTCTCTTTTATTATATATACGTAGTTGTCTCATATATTATATACACATAGTTGTCTCTTGTAATATATACACGTAGTTGTCTGATATATTATATACACTTAGTTGTCTATTGTAATATATATAAGTAGTTGTCTCTTGTATTATATACACGAAGTTGTCTCTTATACTATATATACGTAGTTGTTTCTTGTATTATATACGCGTTGTTGTTCCAAATATTATATACACGTAGTTTTACCTTGTATTATATAGACGTAGTTGTCTTTTGTATTATATACACGTAGTTGTTTCCATATACGTAGTTGTATCATATATTTTATATACGTAGTTGTCTCTTGTATTATATATATGTATTTGTCTCTTACATTATATACACGTAGTTGTCTCTTTTATGATATATTCGTAGTTGTCTCATATATTATATACACATAGTTGTCTCTTGTAATATATACACGTAGTTGTCTCATATATTTTATACACTTAGTTTTCTATTGTAATATATACAAGTAGTTGTCTCTTATATTATATACGTGTAGTTGTCTCTTGTATTATATACACGAAGTTGTCTCTTATACTATATATATACGTAGTTGTTTCTTGTATTATATACGCGTTGTTGTCCCAAATATTATATACACGTAGTTTTACCTTGTATTATATAGACGTAGTTGTCTTTTGTATTATATACACGTAGTTGTTTCCATATACGTAGTTGTATCATATATTTTATATACGTAGTTGTCTCTTGTATTATATAAACGTAGTTGTCTCTTATATTAATTACACGTATTCGTCTCTTATATTATATACACGTAGGTGTTTCTTATATTATATACACGTAGTTGTCTATTGTATTATATACACATAGTTGTCTCTTATATTATATACGCATAGTTGTCCTTTGTATTATAAACACGTATTTGTCTTTTATATTATATTCACGTAGTTGTCCCTTGTATTATATACACGTAGTTGTCCATTGTATTATATACACATAGTTGTCTCTTATATTATATACGCGTAGTTGTCCTTTGTATTATATACACGTAGTTGTCTCTTATATTATATATACGTTGTTGTCTCTTATATTCCATATACGTAGTTGCCTCTTATACTATATAAACGTAGTATCTCTTATATTATTTACACTCATTTGTCTCTTGTATTATATAAACGTAGTTGTCTCATGTATTACATCAACGTAGTTATCTCTTATATTATATATACGTAGTTGTCTTTTATATTTTATACACCTAGTTGTCTCTTGTATTATATATACGTAGTTGTCTCTAATATTATATACATGTAGTTGTCTCTTATATTATATACATGTAGTAGTTTGTATTGTATAATATGGTGTGCAATGTAACATATTTGTATTATATAATATGGTGTGTAGTGTAACATGTTTGTATTGTATAATATTGTGTGTAGTGTTACATGTTTGTATTGTAGAATATGGTGGGTAGTGTAACATGTTTGTATTGTATAATATGGTGGGTAGTGTAACATGTTTGTATTGTATTATATGGTGTGTAGTTTAACATGTTTGTATTATATAATATGGTGTGTAGTGTAACATGTTTGTATTGTATAATATGGTCTGTAGTGTAACATATTTGTATTGTACAATATTGTTTGTAGTGTAACATGTTTGTATTGTATAATAAGGTGTGCACTGTAACAATATGTTTGTTGTATAATATGGTGTGAAATGTAACATTCGCATTGTATCATATAGATTGTAGTGTAACATATTTGTATTGATTCACAGAGTGTGTAGTGTAACATATTTGTATTATATCATATAGTGTGTAGTGTAACATATATACAGGCATACAACGCTAGATTATCATGCCACACACACATGAGGATGATCACCTAGTCATATCATACTGACACCCAACCCACCAGTCCAATAACTATAATCTAAATGCTTTGCACCACGATAGAAAGCTTCTAATACCAGTTTTAAAGTCATCGGTACCTATCCTGGGATATTTTTTCACACAACCTCCCGACTGCCAAATTGACGCTCTATCACCAGACCACCTACTTATTTTGTCAACATAAATCACAGTTAACAGAAATATGGCTTGAATGACACATGTCATCGAGTTTCCAATGGCATGTTAGCACTCCACTGTAAACTTGGGTGTATTACTTCAAGTTACAACTATGTTATAAACAGTGTCTATAGAAACGACAAGGGAACAAACTAGTAGAACAGTATACATTGTACATCGGTGATGACCAAACTACACTATAGTTATATATCATAGCTAATATCCGGTCTGTGATGCGATGCCAGCACCATTTATAGCACCTTCATGTTGGTGTCTGATGCGACATCCGTCATTCATTATGTGAAATTTGCCATATTGCATATTTGGAATAGAGCGAAAAATAAGCGATTTGCATGAGTAATACATCATATTACATAAATACTTGACAAATATGTACGAGGATTAATTTTTGAAATGATGATGTTGAATCTTCACCATTATATTATACATACTTTAAGTCTCTACTTAACGTTGAGCATTATTTAACTCTAAACTTAACATATAAATATAGAAGAGCTATGTTTAATTTCCGTTGCTCAAGCTATAATTTAATGATACATAACGGAAGACATATAAGAATTGATAGGCATTTAAGATACTGCCTTTTCTGCTTAAGGACAAACACGTATGTTATTGAAGATGAATATCACTTTTTTCTTCGAATGCCAACTGTATAACAACATGAGAGATACTTATGTTAAAGATATATGGTTATGAAACAGATCTAATAATTTATTCCATTACCTTATGTCATCTTCAAAAACAGGTGAAATTTGTCAATCGCTAGATATTTATATCACGCAATGAACACTAGAAAACTAGAAGTTAGTATTCTATAGTAACCTTAATAATATCCATTGTAATGCACCAATTACATTTGTTTTTTGTATATGTGTCACTCTATGTGTAAAACTGTACTGTTTGTATTTTGTAGTTTGGGCCAGAGGCCTATATTACGAAATAAATAAACTGTAAACTGATGAATTTATCATTACGGAAACGTATAAGTCTTGACAAGTGAAACAGTTTGCATACCGCGTGAAGCTTGTGACATTACAAATAAATCATGTACCATTGCGAATAAAGAAAGAAGCATGCTGCATGCTGCATGTCATATGATGTATCGAGTTATTTGAATATTGGGAGCCATGTGTATACCATCGAGGACTAACAGACGCGCTGATAAGCATGCATAATTTGTAACCCCTTGGAATTCCACATAGTACGTCAAATACCGTGCTGCATAAAAGAACAGAATAAGCAGTATACAAGAAATGATGTCACAGTGAAACAAAACGTCTGACTAGTTTTAACAATAAAAAGAGCTGTTTGCTTTTACCCTATTTTTACACGAGATTAGGTTTAACTGAAGTAATGTGACTGTGCAAGTAATTGCACGCCTAGTTTCTGATGAAAACTGCTTCATTTGACTGCTTGACTGGAACTCTTAACGCAATTCGCTCGTACGAAGTATTGACCGATAAACCCGTTTGTTTCCATTGACTCATTGTTAATAATGAAGACGTCAGGCGGAACTTCGTGACATGTGACCAATCAAGACAGCAGATTAAGAAAATTGCAAAAATAACATTATTTGATGTAGACGCTTTTTTAAAAAAAAACACTAGGACCATTCGAAACTCTATCCACTGACTGTTTTGAAAATGCGATGATGAAGGAAAGTCAACTAACTGTTTTGAAAATGCGATGACGAAGGAAAGTCCACTAACTGTTTTATAAAAACGATGATGAAGGAAAGCCCACTAACTGTTTTATAAATGCTATGCTGAAGGAAAGTCCACTGCCTGTTTTGAAAATGCGATGATGAAGGAAAGTCCACTAACTGTTTTATAAATGTGACGATGAAGGAAAGTCCGCTAACTGCTTTATAAATGCGATGATGAAGGAATGTCCACTAACCGTTTTATAAATACGATGATGAAGGAAAGTCCACTAACTGTTTTGAAAATGCGATGATGAAGGAAAGTCCACTAACTGTTTTGAAAATGCGATGATGAAGACAAGTCCACTAACTGTTTTATAAATGCGATGATGAAGGAAAGCCCACTAACTGTTTTATAAATGCGATTATGAACGAAAGTCCACTAACTGTTTTATAAATGCGATGATGAAGGAAAGTCCACTAACTGTTTTATAAATGCGATGATGAAGGAAAGTCTGAAGGGAAGTCCACTAACTGTTTTATAAATGTGATGATGAAGGAAAGTCCACTAACTGTTTTATAAATGCAATGATGAAGGAAAGTCCACTAACTGTTTTATAAATGCGATGATGAAGGAAAGTCCACTAACTGTTTTATAAATGCGATGATGAAGGAAAGTCTGAAGGGAAGTCCACTAACTGTTTTATAAATGCGATGATGAAGGAAAGTCCACTAACTGTTTTATAAATGCGATGATGGAGGAAAGTCCACTGCCTGTTTTGAAAATGCGATGATGAAGGAAAGTCCACTAACTGTTTTATAAATGTGACGATGAAGGAAAGTCCGCTAACTGTTTTATAAATGCGATGATGAAGGAATGTCCACTAACCGTTTTATAAATACGATGATGAAGGAAAGTCCACTAACTGTTTTATAAATGCGATGATGAAGGAAAGTCTGAAGGGAAGTCCACTAACTGTTTTATAAATGCGATGATGAAGGAAAGTCCACTAACTGTTTTATAAATGCGATGATGGAGGAAAGTCCACTGCCTGTTTTGAAAATGCGATGATGAAGGAAAGTCCACTAACTGTTTTATAAATGTGACGATGAAGGAAAGTCCGCTAACTGTTTTATAAATGCGATGATGAAGGAATGTCCACTAACCGTTTTATAAATACGATGATGAAGGAAAGTCCACTAACTGTTTTGAAAATGCGATGATGAAGGAAAGTCCACTAACTGTTTTATAAATGCGATGATGAAGGAAAGTCCACTAACTGTTTTATAAATGCGATGATGGAGGAAAGTCCACTAACTGTTTCATAAATGCGACGATGAAAGAAAGTCCACTAACTGTTTTATAAATGCAATGATGAAGGAAAGTCTGAAGGAAAGTCCACTAACTGTTTTATAAATGCGATGATGAAGGAAAGTCCACTAACTGTTTTATAAATGCGATGATGAAGGAAAGTCTGAAGGAAAGTCCACAACTGTTTTATAAATGTGATGATGAAGGAAAGTTCACTAACTCTTTTAAAAATGCGATGATGAAAGAAAGTCCATTAACTGTTTTAAAAATACGCTGATGAGGGAAAGTCCATTAACTGTTTTATAAATGCGATGATGAAGGAAAGTCCATTAACTGTTTTATAAATGTGACGATGATGAAGGTAAGTCCACTAACTGTTTTGAAAATGCGATGATGAAGGAAAGTCCACTTACTGTTTTACAAATGCGATGATGAAGGAAAGTCCACTAACTGTTTAATAAATACGATGATGAAGGAAAGTCCACTAACTGTTTTGAAAATGAGATGGTGAAGGAAATTCTACTAACTGTTTTGAAAATACGATGATGAAGGCAAGTCCACTAACTGTTTTATAAATACGATGATGAAGGAAAGTCCACTAACTGCTTTGAAAATACGATGATTAAGGAAAGTCCTCTAACTGTTTTAAGATAAATAACATAAAATGAAACGGAGCATGCCTCCAGTTGTTGGACTTGTCCCGGCCGGCAGACCACCACATGTTCCACCTCCTTCGCCTTCCGGTTCAGTCTCGCCTTCCCCTTCACCTTCCGGTTCAGTCTCGTTTTCCGCTGATCCAGACAGCTCGCTGTCAGTCGGTTTCGACTTTTCGTCTTCTGCTAAACATTAATTAAAAAAACACAACATTTTATTAAAAATACACAATATACACTGATAGTCACTGAGAGATTATATTAAATATATATGCCGGATGAAGCACGACCTGTATTTTGCATTAATTAAGCAAGGTGCTGCTTATATTATAAATATTACACTGCAATAACGACAGTAATGTCATGAAGCCCCTATCAATACATGAACATCTTACTGTATATCATCATTGTATAGCAAAATAAACGTATTATGATGGAAATAATATTGATAAGAAGAGTATGTAATCTTTCAAAATTTAATAAGTCCATCAAAGGAAATTTTCACTTGATGGTGATAATATTGTATCATAGTGCACAGTAGTTTATATCTAGCTGATCACGTGACACTGGACAACATTCTACAGGATTCAAACGTGTTGCTGATGCAAAGCTAATTTTGTGCAATCTCATTTACGGAACGTCACTGGCATTTTAAATAAAACTATTGTGTTTTTTTTGTTTTTAGTTCTGCCGAAGATCCATTACAGTTTATTATGGTAATGGGTACTTCGATTGTCGTCTGTTCAATTTTGATTCGATAAAATATCGAGTTATAAACCAGTCCGTTTCAATATTCGTAGGCGAAGTTGTCTGCCCTTGAACTACACAAAAATGTAATTTTTGGTTTGTTTATCCAATAAAAATAATACACTATTAGATTTTAATTAAACGTATATGTTTGTGGAGATGTGTGGTCAAACGGTAGAGCACCATACCCTTGATAGGAGGGTGATGGGTTCTATCCTCCACCACGGCTATGTGTGTATCCTTAGGCAAAACACTTTATCCGCATATTTTCTGGATTTGCAAAGGAATATTTCGATAGTGATTTGTACAAAACTTGCTTCACAATCGATTTGAAATAAACAAGTTTACAAATAAAAAACAAACGTATAATTAATGTTCTATATAATATTAAAGTCACGTTCAACTATCAAAACAATGCGGTTCATCTGTCGTAGGCTAAGTTATCTACCCTTGAATTGTAAACAAAAATAGAAAAAAAGTTAATATAGTACAAATATTACATACAGTACAAATAGTACTTGCATGGAATATAGTACATATAGTATATACAGTACAAATAGTACTTGCATGAAATATAGTACATATAGTACATACAGAACAAACAGTACTTGCATGAAATATAGTACATATAGTACATACAGTACATTTAGTACATACAGTAAATACAGTACATATAGTACATATGATACATAGAGTAACTATATTTTATATAGTACATATAGTTTATATACTACGTACAGTAAATATAGTACATTTATTACATGCAGTACATATAGTAAATATGTTACATATAGTATACATGGTACATATAGTATATACAGTATATATGGTACATACAGTACATATAGAACAAAGAGTACATATAGTACAAACAGTACAAAGAGTACATAGATTATATATAGTACATAGAGTATATATGGTATATACAGTATATATGGTACATACAGTACATATAGTACATAGAGTATATATAGTACATATAGTACATACAGTATTTATGGTATATATAGTAAATACAGTATATATGGTACATATAGTACATATAGTAAATACAGTACATATAGTACATAGAGTATATATAGTTTATAAAGTACATACAGTACAGTAAATATGTTACATATAGTACATATGGTACATATAGTACTTACAGTATATATGATACATATAGCACATATAGTACATACAATATATACAGTACATATAGAATATATAGTACATATAGTAAATATAGTTTATATAGTACATATTACAGTGCAAATAGTACATATAGTATATATGGAAAATATGGTACATACAGTACAAATAGTAAATATAGTACATACAGTATATACAGTACATATAATACATATCATACATACAGCACATACAATAAATATAGTATATAATAATAATAATAATAATAATATTTTTATTTATAGAAGGTAACACGTTATGACATAATACAATTGAATTCAAGGTACACATCATATTTTCAATATGGCCTTCTGCAACAACATTTGAAACATTACAATATGATATTACAAATTACAATGTATAAATACTTGTGACAAACACTCAATTTAGCCAAGCATGCAAATATTAGCCTTTATATATTTGAACATTTATACTATTTTATTCAAACAGTAACAAAATAATCATTTATTAGGTGATTGAAGAAGGTAATTTCTATATTGACATTTAAATGAATGAATATTTGAAAGATGTCTTATAGATACTGGTATAGCATTCCATATTAGTGTACTAGTATAATTAAAGCTATTTTTTAAATAATTGGTGCAAGCCTTTTGAGTAACGAGATCTTTTCTATCAATAGATCGTAAGTTATATTATGTATTATTTGAAAATGTCAAAAGTTTTGATATATAGGGTGGTGCTATATTTTTAATAGCTTTAAATACTAAAACAGCAGTGTGATAAACATATCGTTCGGGAAATGGAAGCCATTTCAATTTATTGAACATTTCTTGAGAATTTCTTTTCAATGGCTTATTTTGTATTATTCTCGCTGCTCTTTTCTGAGATTTATATATTGTATTTTGTACCTTTTCCCCAAACAATACAACAATAATCAAATGTTGACATTATGTAGGCATTGTAAAACAATACTTTCATATCATATGTTAAAGAATATGATATTCTTTTAAGAAGGGCTATTTTTTTAGTTTAATTTGGCACATATTTTTGTAAGCTGAGTTTTCCATGATAGGGTATTGTCTATATAAACACCTAATAATTTCGGAGTGGTAACATTTTCTACAAACACATTGTTAATGATTAAATTTAGTTCCTTTTTATTTCTTAACTTGTTTTTCGTAGCAATTACCATGCATTTTGTTTTTTCAGGATGTAATGACATGTTATTACATGTAGTTGTACACCATCTGCTTATTGAATTTATTTTGTCCTGGAGTTGAATTTGTATTTCTAATAAATTATTTGATGTTTCACAAATTGTGGTATCATCAGCATAGAGACAAGTACTTCCAGTTTCAGAAATAAAAGCGATGTCATTCATATATAAAAGAAAAAGTAGTGGTCCTAAGATAGACCTTTGTGGTACTCCAGATTTTATCGAAAGCATATCTGATTTTAGATTTTTCACTCTAATTAATTGTTTTCTATTTGAGAGATATGATTTAAACAGTTGAACAGCTAATTCGGAAAAATGGTAAAGTTTCAATTTGTGAATTAATATATCATGATCAACAAGATCGAAAGCTTTGCGTAAATCGAGAAATACAGCACCAACATAATTCCCTAATCTACATCTTTAAGCCATGTGTCTATGAGACGAGTCAAAGCAGTTTGGCAAGAATGATTTTTCCTAAATCCTGATTACGTGTCATGAATAATTTTATACTTTTTAAAATAGTCTTGTATCTGGTTTGCTATATGTCGTTCAAATATTTGTGATATTATCGGCAATATGGACATGGGACGGTAATTATTAGGATTATTTCTATAAATAGGAATTATACATGCTTTCTTCAATGAATCTGGAAATATACATTGGTTTATTGATTTATTTATAATTGATGCAAGTGCAGGAGTTATACAATCACCACAGTATTTTAGGATTCTAGGTCCAATGTCATCCAGGCCTGTAGATTTATTTATGTTAAGTTTATCTATAAGTTTTCGCACTTCGAATGGAGTTATTGGTTCAATTTTGAATGCAATATTGCGTAATTTTGCATCACGTTTACATTCTAATTCTGCAAAATTTTCTTTGACAAAAGATGTTCTTATAATAGTATCTGATATATTTACAAAATGTATATTTAATTTGTTCATTATACATAGCTGTCCTGTAATATTCTGTGTGTTGATCATTAAGGTGTCTGGCATAAAAAGCCCATGTTCATTTCCTTTACCTGTACTCGCAATACTTTTAACGTTTTTCCATAAGTAACTTGGACTTTTATTATCTTTAATAGCATTGTTATAGAAATTCTTTTTACTTTTCTTAATCAGTGATAATATTTTATTTCGCATTTGTTTGAATTCATCAAACCATGTTTTTGTGTAATTTAGCCCTCACATTTATTACTTCCTTAATTTCATTCGTAAACCAGCCAGGTTGGGTGTCATATTTAACTATTTTTTCTTTCATAGGAGCATACTTAGTAAGAACAGAATTGATTATAGAATATAATAGAGTTAGAGATTGGTTTGGATTATCAATATATTCAATAACATCAAGTGAATAATTGGCTAAGTCATTAAAAAATATAGTTTTACTGAATTTCTTAAAACATCTATACTTAATTGTGTCATGGCAATTTCCTTTAGATTTTATACTACCCATGCGCCGTGCAAAACAAACAGGATAGTGATCGCTAATGCTGTATACGGGTACTAAAACCTCTGATATTAAATCAGGCATATTTGTATATATATGATCTATAGTATTAGAACTGGATTTACATATTCTAGTTGGTGATTTAATCATTTGTGTAAGACCAAATTTCTCAATAGTGTCAGTCCATCTTTTTATAATATAGTTTTCAACATTAGTATCCAATAAACAGTTGATATTGACATCCCCAAGCATACAGATTTCTAGATCTAAATGATCGACTTTATCTAATATTGATTCAAAAGACACGATCCATGATTGATTTTCATTTGGCGCTCTATATAAAAACGGTTTACTATTTGGATATTTTATTTCTATACACATTGCTTCTATGTCATTGCACTCTAAATCGCAACGTCTTCGATATTGAATGTTAGACTTTATATATACTAAAACACCACCACCTCTCTTTTAATAACCCTGTCCTTACGTTCGATTTGAAAATTGGGTATATGTACGTTATTGTCTTCAATACTTGGTGATAAAAATGTTTCAACAATTCCCAAGATATCAGTTGAGTTACATTGACTTAGGTGGTATTTGATTTCATCAAGTTTTGGAAGTATATGCTGTATGTTTATATTAGCAATGTGTAATCCCTTAGTAGTATAATTAAACACGTTTGATGTATGCAAATGCGCATTTGAAGATGCACTATTATCATATCCGGTTATGAAATCAACATAATCATCAGCAGTAGTATTTGGGCTGATGGTTTAATTTTCCACCGTATTATCGTTCTGTATCGGCCTATTCAGTTTAACAGTATCTGAGCCTGCAGATATATTGATTGGTATGGTTCTTATAGAAGTATTATTAGCGTTATTTTGTATATATTCATTTAAAGATGATAAACAAGATACTGGACAATATAACGAATCCCTACATCAACAATTATCAACCTCGCATGTGCTTTGACATACAGTACTATGTGTGATCTGTTTTTCATTAATTAGCAAACTTTTATTAGATGAATAAGTACTTATATTATTTAATTTATTTGATTCGTAAATTGGCCCACATTCTTTTGTAAACGTTTATTTAAGGTTGATTCAAATTTGTTGTCTTTGCACGTACATTCTACACTATTACAATCAAAGCAGATATAGTTTAAAATGTCATATCTGTTAATACATATCAGTGAATGTGAGTGTTTGTCGTCGCTTCCCTACCGGCGTCTTAGTAGTCTTCAATCTGCAATCATATGGTTATAGTAACCACAATTCTTACAGTACAACTGTCTTCCGGATCCAGCTTGACTGTTCCAGTCGACGTGGTTTCGTCTTATAGGGTGTGTTATGTGCATATCACTTCCAGTTTGCTCTCCATCGGTTAGTGTGAAATCGTGGCAGCCACTTTGCATTGGAATGTCTATGTGACGTCCGCTTTCGGTTCGCTGTACATTTCTCTGACGGAAGTTTAGTTGTCTTCGTCGCATAGTATCACTAGCGCGATAATTGTTTCCATTGTGAGCTTCATCCATGCGTCGGCTTTTTATTATTTCGACGACATTGTTTATTGCGGCAACCAACGTTCTAGTGCCAAACCTGTTGAGATGTATACCATCTGGAACAAAGTAGTGCCGCACCCTACTCTCATCACCGTAGATAAAGAAGTGATAACTGTCAATGAGGTCAGCCCCAGTCTCAGCACATATTTCCCTGACGTTGTTGTTGTACAGAGATACATCTGCGTCCTGTCTGGGAGAGACTGTGCAAAGATATATCCTGCAATGTTGACGTTGAAGATTCCGCGTAAGTTTCATCAGCTCCGTGCGCGACGCATCAGCCCATTTGCCGCCATTGACGTCATTTCCGCCAACGAAAATGATGACTTTTTTATATTGTTTTTGTCCATATTATTTAATTCATATGCAATATCTGTAATAATTGCGCCACTGCATATCAATCTAATATCAATCAACATTTCCATCCAGTCCAGGACGCTGGATCCCTTTTAAGATGGAAAGTGATTTTGTCTCATTTCTTGTTATTTTTATTGGTAAAAGGGCATACGTCTGGCTATTATTTATCAGCTTTATTTATCGGTTTGTGAGATGCTGCATTTTTATCGTTATCGGAAGTAGGACCTCTGGATCTCATCCGGCATTGACACTGATATGCGATCAGAGTTGCTTTTTTCATGAAGAGTTTTCAAATTATCAAATAATCCCTGAAGCCACTGTTGGAGATTTACATTTTCTCTCTGTACTTCCGTTTTAATAGCAGTTTGTTTTTCCGATATCTCCTCCATAGTTTGATCTGTTGATGCATGTTGTGTCAAAAAAAGTCTTTTCATGCTTACGATTTCATCACTAATCTGTGAAAATTTGTTATTTGTGAAAATAAGGTGACCAGACATTTGGTCTTTCATTTCGGAACTTTCAGCATGTACTCACCTTAAAATGTCAACAATGTAGTTTTCTGAAGTTTGCGATGACTTATCTGTTTGATCCACTGAACCGCTTAGTTCATTTCTTTCAGTTTGAGAACTTGCGTCGATACAGTTGACGTTGATGCATGTAGTATCATATGTTTTCACCGACTCAATTTCACTAGTCTGAACAGAAATCAGATGTTTTTCCAGTCCATGTATACACCGGGGCTTTGGTTTTCTGATGTATTTCGTGTGTTGAAATATTGAACAATCATATTACGCACGTTTATGTTGAAATCATCAATTGAACAATTTTCACGTGATACATTTTGTTCAATAGCAGTGAATATTCTCGGTAAATCATCATGTAAGAACTGAGTCGTGTTTAAACATAAACATTTACCAAAACTGGTATGATACATTTTAATTGTATAGTGTCCAGATTTACCCGAAGGGACCTTGTATCTAGTCTCTACCTGGTGCCCGGCTTTGTCAGTTACATGAGTCCTTTCACAGTTTAATCCGTTTTCCCGAGACATGAAAAATGTGTCCGCCGAATCTCGTAAACGTTCATACATACCAGCATTTAAAGCCAATTTTCACACCTCCATCTGTTACGGTTAGCTGAATAGTTGCGTATTCTGATGCTGTTAGTTTCTTTTTCATAGATTTCACCTCATTTATTTCGTAGCAACGTCCTTCTGTCGAAATATTGGCATTTTCTTCTGAATCGCCAACACCGACATTGTTCTTCGGTATTATCTTCTTCTGTGCATATCATCATGAAAAACTTTGCACTAGTCAATAGAGTTAATAATTGTGATTCTTTTCTTTTGTTTTTATAATTTTTCGGTGAAAATTAGACTAATTATTTATCATTTTAAACGGAGCGTCATTTTTCAAACTTGTTTACCGTGACGTCATTCTGGATTGTATATAGTACATACAAAACAAAGAGTAGATACTGTTAATAGAGTATATATAGTACATCTAGTACCTGTATTGCAAACAGTACATATAGTGCATATAGTTCATACAAAACATAGAGTAGATAATATTAATAGAGTACATATAGTACACCTAGTACTTATATTACATATAGTACATATAACACATACATTACATATACTACGTATAGTACATGAAGTAAATATAGTAAATTATTGTACATACGGTACATATAGTACACACATTCAATACAGTACATATTAAAGATACAGTACATATAATACATGGAGTACATCTATTAAATATAGTATATATAGTACATACAGAATATAAAGTACATATAATCAGCCAGAAACATTATAAATGATGTATGTAAAAAGTCAATATAGCCTCATAACAAGTAAGCCAGAAACATAATAAACGATGTAGGTACACAGTCAGTATAGCCTCATAACAAGTCAGCCTGAAACATTATAAATGTCGTATGTACACAGTCAGTATAGCCTCATAACTAGTCAACCTGAAACATTATAAATGATGTATGTACACAGTCAGTATAGCCTCATAACTAGTCAACCTGAAACATTATAAATGATGTATGTACACAGTCAGTATAGCCTCATAACTAGTCAACCTGAAACATTATAAATGATGTATGCACACAGTCAGTATAGCCTCATAACTAGTCAACCTGAAACATTATAAATGATGTATGCACACAGTCAGTATAGCCTCATAACTAGTCAACCTGAAACATTATAAATGATGTATGTACACAGTCAGTATAGCCTCATAACTAGTCAACCTGAAACATTATAAATGATGTATGTACACAGTCAGTATAGCCTCATAACAAGTCAGCCAGAAACATTATAAATGATGTATGTACACAGTCAGTATAGCCTCATAACTAGTCAGCCAGAAACATTATAAATGATGTATGCACAGAGTCAGTATAACCTCATAACAAGTCAGCCAGAAACATTATAAATGATGTATGTACACAGTCAGTATAGCCTCATAACAAGTTAGCCAGAAACATTAAAAATGATGTATGTACACAGTCAGTATAGCCTTATAACGAGTTAGCCAGAAACATTATTAATTATGTATGTACATAGTCAGTAAAGCCTCATAACAAGTCAGCCAGAAACATTATAAATGATGTATGTACACAGTCAGTATAGCCTAATAACGAGTTAGCCAGAAACATTATAAATTATGTATGTACACAGTCAGTATAGCCTTATAACGAGTTAGCCAGAAACATTATTAATTATGTATGTACATAGTCAGTAAAGCCTCATAACAAGTCAGCCAGAAACATTATAAATGATGTATGTACACAGTCAGTATAGCCTCATAACAAGTCAACCTGA
Organism: Panopea generosa; assembly: GCA_029582155.1. Lineage (NCBI taxonomy): Eukaryota > Metazoa > Mollusca > Bivalvia > Adapedonta > Hiatellidae > Panopea > Panopea generosa. The sequence continues at coordinate 290,050 of JAPMAH010000031.1, forward strand.
AACATTATAAATAATGAATGTACAGATTCGTATAGCCTCATAACAAGTCAGCCAGAAACATTCTAAATGAAGTAGGTTCACAGGTCAGTATAGCATCAAACCATGTAAACCAGAAACATTATCAATGACGTAGGTACACAGTCAGTATAGCCTCATAACAAGTCAGCCTGAAACATTATAAATGATGTATGTACACAGTCAGTTTAGCCTCATAACAAGACAGCTAGAAACATTATCAATGTTGTTTGTACACATTCAGTATAGCCTAATAACAAGTTAGCGTGAAACATTATAAATGATGTATGTACACAGTCAGTATAGCCTCATAATAAGTCAGCCAGAAACATTATAAATTGTGTATGTACACAGTCAGTATAGCCTCATCACAAGTCAGCCAGAAACATTATAAATGATGTATGTACACAGTCAGTATAGCCTCATAACAAGTCAGCCAGAAACATTATAAATGATGTATGTACACAGTCAGTATAGCCTAATAACAAGTTAGCGTGAAACATTATAAATGATGTATGTACACAGTCAGTATAGCCTCATAACAAGTCAACCTGAAACATTATAAATGATGAATGTACAGAGTCAGTATAGCCTCATCACAAGTCAACCTGAAACATTATAAATAATGAATGTACAGAGTCAGTATAGCCTCCTAACAAGTTAGCCAGAAACATTCTAAATGAAGTAGGTACACAGTCAGTATAGCCTCATAACAGGTCAGCCAGAAATATTATAAATGATGAATGTACAGTCAGTAAAGCCTCATAACCAATCAACCTGAAACATAAATGATGTAGGTACAACGTCAGTAAAGCCCAATAACAAGTCAGCCAAAAACATTATAAATGATGTATGTACACAGTCAGTAAAGCCTCATAACCAATCAACCTGAAACATAAATGATGTAGGTACAACGTCAGTAAAGCCCAATAACAAGTCAGCCAAAAACATTATAAATGACGTATGTACACAGTCAGTATAGCCCCAAACCATGTCAGCCAGAAACATTATCAATGATAAATGTACAGAGTCAGTATAGCCTCATAACAAGTCAGCCTGAAACATTATCAATGTTGTTTATACACAATCAGCATAGTCTCATAATTAGTCAGCCAGAAACATTATAAATGATGAATGTACACAGTATAACCGTATAACAAGTCAGCCAGAAATATTATAAATGATAAATGTACACAGTCAGTATAGCCTCATAACAAGTCAGCCAGAAACATTATTAATGGTGTATGTTCACAGTCAGTATAGCCTCATTACAAGTCAGCCAGAAACATTATAAATGATGTATGTACACAGTCAGTATAGCCTCATAACAAGTCAGCCAGAAACATTATAAATGATGTATGTACACAGTCAGTATAGCCTTACAACAAGTTAGCCAGAAACATTACAAATGATGTATGTACACAGTCAGTCAGTATAGTCTCATTACTAGTCAGCCAGAAACATTATAAATGATGTATGTACACAGTCAGTATAGCCTAATAACACGTTAGCCAGAAACATTACAAATGATGCATGTACACAGTCAGTATAACCGCATTACAAGTCAGCCAGAAACATTATAAATGATGTATGTACACAGTCAGTAAAGCCTCATAACACGTTAGCCAGAAACATTACAAATGATGTATGCACAGAGACAGTATAGCCTCATAATAAGTCAGCCAGAAACATTATAAATGATGTATGCACCCAGTCAGTATAGACTCATAACAAGTCAACCTGAATTATTATAAATGATGAATGTACGCAGTCAGTATAGCCTCATAACAAGTTAGCCAGAAACATTATAAATGATGTATGTACAGTCAGTATAGCCTCATAACAAGTTAGCCAGAAACATTATAAATGAAGTAGGTACACAGTCAGTATAGCCTCATAACAAGTCAGCCAGAAATATTATAAATGAAGTAGGTACACAGTCAGTATAGCCTCATAACAAGTCAGCCAGAAATATTATAAATGTTGTTTATACACAGTCAGCATAGCCTCATAATTAGTCAGCCAGAAACATAATAAATGATGTATGTACACATTATAACCGCATGACAAGTCAGCCAGAAACATTATAAATGATGAATGTACGCAGTCAGTATAGCCTCATTACAAGTCAGCCAGAAACATTATAAATAGTGTATGTTCACAGTCAGTATAGCCTCATTACATTTCAGCCAGAAACATTACAAATGATGTATGTACACAGTCAGAATAGCCTCATAACAAGTCAGCCAGAAACATTATAAATGATGTATGTACACAGTCAGTATATCCTCATAACAAGTCAACCTGAAACATTATAAATGATGAATGTACAGAGTCAGTATAGCCAGAAACATTATAAATGATGTATGTACACAGTCAGTATAGTCTCATAGCTTGTGACAAGTCAGCCAGAAACATTATAAATGATGTATGTACACAGTCAGTATAGCCTCATAACAAGTCAGCCAGAAATATTATAAATGATGTATGCACACAGTCAGTATAGCCTCATAACAAGTCAGTCTGAAACATTATAAATGTTGATTATACACAGTCAGCATAGCCTCATAATTAGTCAGCCAGAAACATTATAAATGATGTATGTACACAGTCAGCATAGCCTCATAATTAGTCTGCCAGAAACATTATAAATGATATATGTACACAGTCAGCATAGCCTCATAACAAGTCAGCCTGAAACATTATAAATGTTGATTATACACAGTCAGCATAGCCTCATAATTAGTCAGCCAGAAACATTATAAATGATGTATGTACACAGTATAACCGCATAACAAGTCAGCCAGAAACATTTTAAATGATAAATGTACGCAGTCAGTATAGCCTCAAAACAAGTCAGCCAGGAACATTATAAATGATGAATGTACGCAGTCAGTATAGCCTCATAACAAGTCAGCCAGAAACATTATAAATTGTGTATGTTCACAGTCAGTATAGCCTCATTACAAGTCAGCCAGAAACGTTATAAATGATGTATGTACACAGTCAGTATAGCCTCATAACAAGTCAGCCAGAAACATTATAAATGATGTATGTACACAGTCAGTAAAGCCTAATAACAAGTTAGCCAGAAACATTACAAATGATGTATGTACACAGTCAGTATAGCCTCATAACAAGTCAACCTGAAACATTATAAATGATGAATGTACAGAGTCAGTATAGCCTCATAACAAGTCAGCCAGAATCATTATAAATGATGTATGTACACAGTCAGTATAGTCTCATAGCTTGTGACAAGTCAGCCAGAAACAACATTATAAATAATGTATGTACACAGTCAATATAGCGTCATTGTATATGGAATAAAGAACAGAAGAGTTTTGAAAAAAAAGTCGTCATGCATCTATTTATAGTTTAGGATCAACTATAAAAAATCCCAAGATTACATCGTATTTGGAACAATATACACACAATTTCATTGAAATATGTGAAAGGAAACTTATTGAGTTTTTGATAATTTATATTTTATTTTAAGTGATAGCGACATTGACATGATTAGCCTCGATATCTCAAACTTTCTTTTTCGTGTTTTTAACCTTCATTTTCATCGAAATATCCTAAAGGAAACAAATGTTATTGAACAGAAACTAATTATTTGTCTATTTTACCAACTGTGACATTGGCCAGATTTACCTCAGCATCTCAAGTTGCATTCCTGGTAAGGACACTATACATAAAATATCATCAAAACATCAAAATATCATATATCAAACTGAAGTTATTGAACGTAAACTGTTTTAATAGGTTTAGTAATATTGACCTTGACCTGAAACTATGCGCACTGCCAATAAATTTCATTGGATGTTTTTTATCTTTAGCTCTATTGAAAAGGGTATATATGTGAAAGCATTAACAGAATGTAGACTAGAATTAACTTAGACCAAATCTGAACATCTATAAAGCATGATTTTGTATCAAATTTTAAAATAAATTTAATCCTCGTGAGTTAGAAAACAGGTTTCTCAAAATGTATATTTACCTTCGGATTCGGACTCTACTTCTACTTCTCCCGATCCAGTTTCTCCTTCTGCTGTTCCCGATCCATTTTCTCCTTCTGCTGTTTCCGATCCAGTTTCTCCTTCTGCTTCTCCCGATCCAGTTTCTCCATTTGTTTCTCCCGATTCAGTTTCTCCTTCTCCTTCTGCTTCTCCCGATACATTTTCTCCTTCTGCATCTCCCGATCCAGTTTCTCCTTCTGCTGTTCCCGATCCAGTTTCTCCTTCTGCTTCTCCCGATCCAGTTTCTCCTTCTGTTTCTCCCGATTCAGTTTCTCCTTTATCTTCTCCCGATCCAGTTTCTACTTTATCTTCTCCCGATCCAGTTTCTCCTTCTGCTTTTCCAGATCCAGTTTCTCCTTCTGCATCTCCCGATCCATTTTCTCCTTCTGCTTCTCCCGATCCGGACTCTGGTTCTACCAATTCTTCGTCTGTAATAATTTTAAGTTGAAATTATACGATAACTGTTACATTTATTTACAATGATGCTGTACTGTGTCAAACAGGTGACGAATAAATACATGCTCAATACCCGTTGTATTATTGGTACAAGACGCTGATTAAACACTTGAACTACTGTTATGAGTTTAATACGGTTGATCATGGTTGATGAGTACATTGTTTTCCTGGCTGAAACTAGCAATAGGATAGGTGTTTTCCTGGTTGAAACTAGTACCAGGCTAAACTATAAACTATTGGGCGAAACTATAACTAGGGCCGATTGTTCCCTGTGTGAAACAATAGCTAGGCTCGATTTTTTCCTCGGTGAATCTAGTACTAGTTTCGATGTTTTCTTGGTTTAAACCATGACTACACTCGATGGTTTTTTGAGTGAAACCAGGACTAGGTTCAATATATTAGTTTAACCCAGGAAAATATCGATCCTAGTCCTGGTTTCACATAGGAAACTAATACCAGGGTCGATGTTTTCCTTTTACTAGTTTCGATGTTTTCCTGGGTAAAACCATGACTAGGCTCGATGTTTTCCTGGGTAAAACTAGGACTATGCTATTGTTTTCTGAGTTAAACTAGGACTATGGTCGATGTTTTCCTGGTGAAACCAGGACTATACTCTTGTTTTTCTAAGTTAAACCAGGACAATGCTCTTGCTTTCCTGAATGAAACAAGGATTAGGCTCGATGTTTTCCTTGGTAAACAAGGACTAGACTCGATGATTTCCTGGTGAACCAGGACTAGGCTCGATGTTTTACTGGGTGAAACAAAGACTAGTTTCGGTGTTTTCCTGGGTGCAACCGAAACTAGTCTCGGTGTTTTCCTGGGTGAAACCAAGACTAGTCTCGATGTTTTCCTGGATGAAACCATGACTATGGTCGATTTTTGCCTGATGAAACCAGGACTTTACCCTTGTTTTTTCTGAGTAAAACAAGGACTATGCTCTTGTTTTTCTGAGTTAAACCTGGACTATGGTCGGTTTTTGCCTAATGAAACCAGGACTATGCTTTTGTTTTTCTAAGTTAAACCAGGACTATTGTCGATTTTTGCCTGATGAAACCAGGACTATGCTCTTGTTTTTCTGAGTTAAACCAGGACTACGCTCTTGCTTTTTTGAGTTAAACAAGGATTAGGCTCGATGTTTTCCTTGGCAAACAAGGACTAGCCACGATGTTTTCCTGGTGAACCAGGACTAGGCTCGATGTTTTTTACTGGGTGAAACAAAGACTAGTTTCGGTGTTTTCTTGGGTGAAACCGAGACTAGTCTCGGTGTTTTCCTAGGTGAAACCAAGACTAGTCTCGGTGTTTTCCTGGGTAAAATCAGGACTATGCTCTTGTTTTTCTGATTTAAACCTGGACTATGGTCGATTTTTGCCTGATGAAACCAGGACTATTCTCTTGTTTTTCTGAGTTAAACCAGGTCTATGCTCTTGTTTTTCTGAGTTAAACCAGGATGTAGCAAAATGACCAAGGGCCGACAACTCACGAGGGTAGAATACAAGCATAATTAGTCAGCCAGAAACATTATAAATGATGTATGTACACAGTCAGCATAGCCTCATAATTAGTCTGCCAGAAACATTATAAATGATGTATGTACACAGTCAGCATAGCCTCATAACAAGTCAGCCTGAAACATTATAAATGTTGATTATACACAGTCAGCATAGCCTCATAATTAGTCAGCCAGAAACATTATAAATGATGTATGTACACAGTCAGCATAGCCTCATAATTAGTCTGCCAGAAACATTATAAATGATGTATGTACACAGTCAGCATAGCCTCATAATTAGTCTGCCAGAAACATTATAAATGATGTATGTACACAGTCAGCATAGCCTCATAACAAGTCAGCCTGAAACATTATAAATGTTGATTATACACAGTCAGCATAGCCTCATAATTAGTCTGCCAGAAACATTATAAATGATATATGTACACAGTCAGCATAGCCTCATAACAAGTCAGCCTGAAACATTATAAATGTTGATTATACACAGTCAGCATAGCCTCATAATTAGTCAGCCAGAAACATTATAAATGATGTATGTACACAGTATAACCGCATAACAAGTCAGCCAGAAACATTTTAAATGATAAATGTACGCAGTCAGTATAGCCTCAAAACAAGTCAGCCAGAAACATTATAAATGATGAATGTACGCAGTCAGTATAGCCTCATAACAAGTCAGCCAGAAACATTATAAATTGTGTATGTTCACAGTCAGTATAGCCTCATTACAAGTCAGCCAGAAACGTTATAAATGATGTATGTACACAGTCAGTATAGCCTCATAACAAGTCAGCCAGAAACATTATAAATGATGTATGTACACAGTCAGTAAAGCCTAATAACAAGTTAGCCAGAAACATTACAAATGATGTATGTACACAGTCAGTATAGCCTCATAACAAGTCAACCTGAAACATTATAAATGATGAATGTACAGAGTCAGTATAGCCTCATAACAAGTCAGCCAGAATCATTATAAATGATGTATGTACACAGTCAGTATAGTCTCATAGCTTGTGACAAGTCAGCCAGAAACAACATTATAAATAATGTATGTACACAGTCAATATAGCGTCATTGTATATGGAATAAAGAACAGAAGAGTTTTGAAAAAAAAGTCGTCATGCATCTATTTATAGTTTAGGATCAACTATAAAAAATCCCAAGATTACATCGTATTTGGAACAATATACACACAATTTCATTGAAATATGTGAAAGGAAACTTATTGAGTTTTTGATAATTTATATTTTATTTTAAGTGATAGCGACATTGACATGATTAGCCTCGATATCTCAAACTTTCTTTTTCGTGTTTTTAACCTTCATTTTCATCGAAATATCCTAAAGGAAACAAATGTTATTGAACAGAAACTAATTATTTGTCTATTTTACCAACTGTGACATTGGCCAGATTTACCTCAGCATCTCAAATTGCATTCCTGGTAAGGACACTATACATAAAATATCATCAAAACATCAAAATATCATATATCAAACTGAAGTTATTGAACGTAAACTGTTTTAATAGGTTTAGTAATATTGACCTTGACCTGAAACTATGCGCACTGCCAATAAATTTCATTGGATGTTTTTTATCTTTAGCTCTATTGAAAAGGGTATATATGTGAAAGCATTAACAGAATGTAGACTAGAATTAACTTAGACCAAATCTGAACATCTATAAAGCATGATTTTGTATCAAATTTTAAAATAAATTTAATCCTCGTGAGTTAGAAAACAGGTTTCTCAAAATGTATATTTACCTTCGGATTCGGACTCTACTTCTACTTCTCCCGATCCAGTTTCTCCTTCTGCTGTTCCCGATCCATTTTCTCCTTCTGCTGTTTCCGATCCAGTTTCTCCTTCTGCTTCTCCCGATCCAGTTTCTCCATTTGTTTCTCCCGATTCAGTTTCTCCTTCTCCTTCTGCTTCTCCCGATACATTTTCTCCTTCTGCATCTCCCGATCCAGTTTCTCCTTCTGCTGTTCCCGATCCAGTTTCTCCTTCTGCTTCTCCCGATCCAGTTTCTCCTTCTGTTTCTCCCGATTCAGTTTCTCCTTTATCTTCTCCCGATCCAGTTTCTACTTTATCTTCTCCCGATCCAGTTTCTCCTTCTGCTTTTCCAGATCCAGTTTCTCCTTCTGCATCTCCCGATCCATTTTCTCCTTCTGCTTCTCCCGATCCGGACTCTGGTTCTACCAATTCTTCGTCTGTAATAATTTTAAGTTGAAATTATACGATAACTGTTACATTTATTTACAATGATGCTGTACTGTGTCAAACAGGTGACGAATAAATACATGCTCAATACCCGTTGTATTATTGGTACAAGACGCTGATTAAACACTTGAACTACTGTTATGAGTTTAATACGGTTGATCATGGTTGATGAGTACATTGTTTTCCTGGCTGAAACTAGCAATAGGATAGGTGTTTTCCTGGTTGAAACTAGTACCAGGCTAAACTATAAACTATTGGGCGAAACTATAACTAGGGCCGATTGTTCCCTGTGTGAAACAATAGCTAGGCTCGATTTTTTCCTCGGTGAATCTAGTACTAGTTTCGATGTTTTCTTGGTTTAAACCATGACTACACTCGATGGTTTTTTGAGTGAAACCAGGACTAGGTTCAATATATTAGTTTAACCCAGGAAAATATCGATCCTAGTCCTGGTTTCACATAGGAAACTAATACCAGGGTCGATGTTTTCCTTTTACTAGTTTCGATGTTTTCCTGGGTAAAACCATGACTAGGCTCGATGTTTTCCTGGGTAAAACTAGGACTATGCTATTGTTTTCTGAGTTAAACTAGGACTATGGTCGATGTTTTCCTGGTGAAACCAGGACTATGCTCTTGTTTTTCTAAGTTAAACCAGGACTATGCTCTTGCTTTCCTGAATGAAACAAGGATTAGGCTCGATGTTTTCCTTGGTAAACAAGGACTAGACTCGATGATTTCCTGGTGAACCAGGACTAGGCTCGATGTTTTACTGGGTTAAACAAAGACTAGTTTCGGTGTTTTCCTGGGTGCAACCGAAACTAGTCTCGGTGTTTTCCTGGGTGAAACCAAGACTAGTCTTGGTGTTTTCCTTGGTAAAACCAGGACTATGCTCTTGTTTTTCTGAGTTAAACCATGACTATGGTCGATTTTTGCCTGATGAAACCAGGACTTTGCCCTTGTTTTTTCTGAGTAAAACAAGGACTATGCTCTTGTTTTTCTGAGTTAAACCTGGACTATGGTCGGTTTTTGCCTAATGAAACCAGGACTATGCTTTTGTTTTTCTAAGTTAAACCAGGACTATTGTCGATTTTTGCCTGATGAAACCAGGACTATGCTCTTGTTTTTCTGAGTTAAACCAGGACTACGCTCTTGCTTTTTTGAGTTAAACAAGGATTAGGCTCGATGTTTTCCTTGGCAAACAAGAACTAGCCACGATGTTTTCCTGGTGAACCAGGACTAGGCTCGATGTTTTTTACTGGGTGAAACAAAGACTAGTTTCGGTGTTTTCTTGGGTGAAACCGAGACTAGTCTCGGTGTTTTCCTAGGTGAAACCAAGACTAGTCTCGGTGTTTTCCTGGGTAAAATCAGGACTATGCTCTTGTTTTTCTGATTTAAACCTGGACTATGGTCGATTTTTGCCTGATGAAACCAGGACTATTCTCTTGTTTTTCTGAGTTAAACCAGGTCTATGCTCTTGTTTTTCTGAGTTAAACCAGGATGTAGCAAAATGACCAAGGGCCGACAACTCACGAGGGTAGAATACAAGCATACAGAAAGTAAAATTTACAATTTTAATTTTACATGAATAAAATTACGAATATACAATTATACAATATATACAAATTAAAGATAATTACTCAACAAAAAAAACCCACAGCTGGTTAAAAAATGGTCCTATGATGGTATTAACACTTTTTTTCACACAGTTATATCTCCTACACGTTACGTAATCTACATCGCTATCCAAACTGCTTATATCATTTGAATGTAAAAACTGTTTTTAAAAATGCACTAGATACTACTACCGCGTCCGGATTATCGTAGATTTAGCATCACTCGTCCCTGGCGGCGGTGGCTACATAAACTGGGTTATCTTCCCTAGAACTCTATACTGAGTATCTGGCTGTACGTCGCCTTGTACCGACTTTCGACTGTACTCCGACGTCAGGACCGTCAAGTCGTCCATATGACGATTATGTGGGTTGCTGTCCTGATGACTGTATTACCACCAGGTGACTTCCTGTCACGTCTAGATACGTCGTTGACGTAGCGGACATATACCTCGCTTACGTCTTAAAAACGGCTACAATATATATATAAACTCAGATTTACTAGTTACTCAAATATGTAATGACATGGCGTCTAATACTTACCATCTATCAATTTCATGGTATTTTTATCAATATAATAACAGTACATTCATTTCTAACCATCTAACAGTTTCATGGTAGATTTATCAACATATTATAACAGTACAACCAATTCTTACCATCTAACAGTTTCATGGGAGATTTATCAATATATGATAACAGTTCATTCAATTCTTACTATCTGCAGTTTCATGGCAGTTTAAACAACATCTCATATACGACCTTCCGTCAATCTCAAAATAGCAATTATATCTCTACATAACTTCTCATTTATAATATGAACAATTACAGACCAATTCTGTATCTATTCACTTTGTGAATATCAGAATAAACATCAACAAAATTTAATTACACATATCAATCAATTCTAACATGGTGAATTTCAATACTTCATCGTAAACACAATATCAACAGCTCAAAATACGTTCTCAGATTCCTCAGCCTATATTCTAACAAAACGCTTCTCAATACCGTGGATGTGTATTAAATTACAGACATTATCGTCGGAATGGATATGAACAATTTATACAACTTTACTTAGATCTAATTATGTCAAATATATATATATATATATATATATATATATATATATATATATATATATATATCAGAAATTTAAATACAACATAATATAAAATTCACATACCCATCTGCCGTTATGTACTGGAACAGTACCCTGCTCAATCTTTCTCGTCACGCCACTCCAAAGATGATTTTGCTAATACTGGACAGTGCTTCCACAATACAGTCAGCATATATAGCAAAACAGTCTACATACCTTAGTGAATTTCATGTAAATCATGAAACAACAAACTTTCAAAAATCGTACGACGTTGATTTTACGCTATTAGGCCAATGTAAACCTAAATTAGTTTTATGACAAATAAACCCGTTTAATTATTCTAACTTTCTTAATACTTAATGGAATTTGATGAAATAAACTTCAAAATGATTTATTTTTTAATCAAAGAAAGAAAATATAAAAAGATCTTAAAAACGTTACTCCTACCGAGCTATCGATACGTTTTAACAATTCCACGCTACCTGTTCTAAATATAGCCTATATCTTTACAATGGACACGTACTAGCTGACACTACTAAATTAGGCCACAGCAACCTTACTATTTTGTTACACAGGATTATGGTCGATTTTTGCCTGATGAAACCAGGACTATGCTCTTGTTTTTTCTGAGTTAAACCAGGACTATGCTCTTGTTTTTCTGAGTTAAACCAGGATTAGGCTCGATGTTTTCCTTGGTAAATAAGGACTAGCGTCGATGTTTTCCTGGTGAACTAGGACTAGGCTCGATGTTTTCCTGGTGAACCAGGACTTGGCTCGATGTTTTCCTGGTGAACCAGGACTAGCATCGATGTTTTCCTGGAGAACCAGGACTCGAAATGTTCCTGGGTGAAACTTTGGCTTGATGTTTTCCTGGTTGAAACCAGAACAAGGCTCGCTATTATCCTCGGTAAAACCAGGAAAAGATTCAATGCATTCCTGGGTAAAGCCAGGGCTATGCACGTTGTTTTCCTGATTGAAACCAGAACTACGGTCGGTGTTTTTCTGCATGAAAAACCTGCACTATAATCGATGTTACTGAGTGAGACCAATACTAGCGTCGGTGTTTTCCTGGATGAAACTATTACTACGATCGATATTTTCCTAGGTGAAACCAAGACTAGTCTCGATATTTTCCTGGATCAAACCACGACTAGTTTCGGTGTTTTCCTGAGTGAAACCAAGACTAGTCTCGATGTTTTCCTGGGTCAAACCAAGACTAGTTTCGGTGTTTTCCTGAGTGAAACCAAGACTAGTCAAGATGTTTTCCTGGATGAAACCAAAACTAGTCTCGATGTTTTCCTGGATAAAACCAGGACTAGTCCCGATGTTTTCTTGGGTGAAACCAAGACTAGTGTCGATGTTTTCCTGGGCGAAACCAAGACTAGGTTCGATATTTTCCTGGGTGAAACCAAGACTAGTCTCGGTGCTTTCCTTGGATGAACAAAGACTTTGTTCGATGTTTTCCTAGGTGAAACCAAGACTAGTTTCGATGTTTTCCTGGGTGAAACCATGACTAGTCTCGATGTTTTGCTGGGTGAAACCAAGACTAGGTTCTATTTTTCTTGGGTGAAACCAAGAGTTGTCTCGGTGTTTTCCTGGGTGAAACCAAGACTATGATCGATGGTGTCCTGGATGAAACCAAGACTTGTCTCGGTGTTTTCCTGGGTGAACCAAGACTAGGTTCGATGTTTTCCTGGAGGAAAACAAGACTAGTCTCGATATTTTCCTTGATGAAACAGAGACTTGTCTCGGTGTTTTCCTGGGTGAAACTGAGACTAGTCTCGATGTTTTCCTTGGTGAAACCATGATTAGTCTCGATGTTTTCCTGGATGAAACTATGACTAGTCTTGATGTTTTCCTGGGTAAAACCAAGACTAGGTTCGATGTTTTCCTGGATGAAGCCAAGACTTGTCCAGTGTTTTCCTGGGTGAAACCAAGACTAGGTTCGATATTTTCATGGGTGAAACCAAGACTTGTCTTGGTGTTTTCCTGGGTGAAACCAAGACTTGTCTCGGTGTTTTCCTGGGTGAAACCATAACTAGTCTCGATATTTTCCTGGATGAAATTAAGACTTGTCTCGGTGATTTCATGGTAGAAACCAAGACTAGGTTCGATGTTTTCCTGGTTGAAACCAAGACTAGTATCGATTTATTTTCCTGGATGAAACCAAAACTTGTCTCGGTGTTTTCCTGGGTGAAACCAAGACTAGTCTCGACATTTTCCTGGATGAAACCAAGACTTGTCTCGGTGTTTTCCTGGGTGAAACCTAAACTAGTCTCGGTGTTTTCCTGGGTGAAACCAAGACTAGGTTCGGTGTTTTCCTGGGTGAAACCAAGACTAGGTTCGGTGTTTTCCTGGGTGAAACCAAGATTAGTCTCGATATTTTGCTGGGTGAAACCAAAACTAGGTTCGATGTTTCCAAAATGAATAAGTCGGTAAGTCTAACGTCGATATAATTTATGATATAGATAAAATTGAAAGAAGTGATAATTTGTTGTTTATTTAATATTAAATATACTTCGAATTCATGTTACTGATACTGCTGTGATCGTGAAACTAAAAGAAATGCCGCTCTCTAAATTTAAACCATGTCTTTATTATAGAACAGAACAGAACAGAACAGAACAGAACAGAACAGAACAGAACAGAACAGAACAGAATTTTATTCAATATAACTTGAACATATACAGTTCATCGTTATTTACACAAACATTACAATACATGCATTATATCAAACGTTGTTCCCGGGCAAATGCCCAAGTACACCAAATGAGGATATCATGACACTTCGTTCATGTGTGATTCATCAAAAAATCGTATATTTATGTAAACTGTTTATAAAATTACAAACACAAAATTGTGAACTGATAGATTGACGAACGAATCGATTGAGAGTAAAGTTAAAGGTTTTTACTTTTAGTCACTGCTTCGTTGTAGGGTTTCAATAAATAATTTGTTGAATTCCAATGTTTTGCTAACCATGGCTAGGCGTATGTGTCGTGTAAACAGCTGATCCTGCCCTATAAACATAATAAACGTATATAATTCTTACCTTTAGGTTCCCCCTCGCCTTCGCCTGATGGGTCAATAGCAGTATTCGGAAATGGTGGAATAACCGGGAAAAGCCTGCACCCTGAGCGATAATCTAGTAGTTAAAACAAAGCGAAATAATTAGAATTGCCACATCACTTCTGGTCTGGTGTCCACGATTCTACGTTCAGGATTCAATTCCTAACAAAAACATGTGTATCAAATATATTTTATATTTTTAAATTTTAGTTTATTTTCCATTCAAAACATTTTATACTGACAAGTGTTTCATATGACTGCCAATGGCATTGATATTTATTTATATTTCTTTTATTGTTTATTTTTTTATCTTTACTCTTTCTTTTGATAGGCATTGTTACGTGTACTATTTTCCAAATGAGTACTGTGTATTATATACACGTGCAAACACTACATAATCAAGTGTTTTTTTTGTTTTTTTTTAAAAATAGCTTTTATTTGTATTCGAACCTGCTTCGTCTTAATAAAGTAGAATTTGTATCTAAGCAGCGTTCTTGTCGATACTGCTCCGTGTCGAAAAACAATAACATAATAGTATATATATTTAAAGCAAATGCAAAATTATGTGGAAATGTTCATTTGTGTGTATAGTGCCCGAATCACCTTTTGCGAGGACGTTACGATATAAGTTGTTGTTATTGTATGGTGGTTAGCGCCGCTTTCAACAATTTTTCAGTCATATCGCGACGTTGTCTACTTGAGACAGTATAGGACATCACAATTCTAGATATTTGGGATGAACGACAGCACCATTCTAGGTATTTGGGATGGACGACATCACCATTCGGGGTATTTGGGATGTAGAACATCATCGTACTAGGTATTTTAGATGTAGGACATCACCGTTCCAGGTATTTGGGATGTACGACATCACCATTCGGGGTATTTGGGATGTAGCATATTATCGTATGAGGTATTTGGGATGTAGGACATCACCATTCGGGGTATTTGGGATGTAGCATATTATCGTATGAGGTATTTGGGATGTAGGACATCACCATTTGGGGTATTTGGGATGTAAAATATCATTGTACTAGGTATTTAGGAAGTAGGATATCACCGTTCTAGGTATTTGGGATGTACGATATATCAATTCGGGGAATTTAGGTTGCAGGACATCACCATTCGGAGTATTTGGGATATACAACATCACCATTCGGAGTATTTGGGATATACGACATCACCATAAGGAGTATTTGGGATAGAGGACCTCAACGTTTAGGGTATTTGGAATGTACGACTACAACGTTCGGTGTATTTGGGATGTATGACGTCACCATTCAGAGTATTTGGGATGTACGACATCACCATTCGAGGTATTTTGGATGTACGTCGTCAACGTTTGGGGTATTTGAAATGTACAAAATCGCCATTCTGGGTATTTCGGATATACGACGTCAACGTTCGTACGACTACAACGTTTTGGGTATTTGGAATGTAAGACTAAAACGGGGTATTTGGGATGTACGACATCACCATTCGGGGTATTTGGGATGTACGTTGTCAACGTTTGGGGTATTTGAAATGTACAACATCACCATTCTGGGTATTTGGGATATACTAGGTCAACATTTAGGTATTTCGGATATACGATGTCAACGTTCGGGGTATTTGGAATGTACGACTACAACGTTTTGGGTATTTGGGATGTAAGACTAAAACGGGGTATTTGGGATGTACATCATCACCATTCAGGGTATTTGGAATGTACGACATCAACGTTTGGGGTATTTTGGATGTACGACATCACCATTCGGGGTATTTTGGATATACGACATCACCATTCGGGGTATTTGGGATATACGACATCACCATTCGGGGTATTTGGGATGTACGACATCAACGTTCTGGGTATTTCTAATGTATGAAATCAACATTCGGGGTATTTGGGATGTATGACATCACCATTCGGGGTATTTGGGGTGTACGACATCAACGTTCTGGGTATTTGTAATGTACGACATCACCATTTGGGGTGTTTGGGATATACGACGTCAACGTTTGGTGTATTTGGAATGTACGCATCAACGTTCGTGGTATTTGTAATGTAAGACATCACCATTTGGGGCGTTTGGGATGTACAACATCATTATTTGGGGTATTTTGGATGTAGGACATCACCATTCTTGGTATTTGGGGAAAATGACATCACCATTCGAGATATTTAGGAACGTTCGGGGTATTTGGGATCTAAGACATCACGATTTTGGGTGTTTGAAATGTGCAACATCACCATTCCATGTATTTGGGATGTAGGGCATCACCAATCAAGATATCTTGGGAGGTAGGACATCACCATTCTAGGTATTTCGGATGTATCAACTCACGATTCGAGATATTTTGGAGGTTAGGCATCCCCATTTGATGTATTAAGGATGAATGACATCACCATTGGAGGTCACATATCTGAGATATTCGAGACATTAGGGGTATTTGGGATGTATGACATCACCATTCGGGGTATTTGGGATGTACGACATCGATGTTCTGGGAATTTGCAATGTACGACATCACCATTCAGGGTGTTTGGGATATACGACTTCAATGTTTGGGGTATTTGGAATGTACGACATCACCATTCGGGGTATTTGGGATGTACGACATCAACGTTCTGGGTATTTGTAATGTACGACATCACCATTCGAGGTGTTTGGGATATACGACGTCAACGTTTGGAGTATTTGGAATGTACGACATCACCATTCGGGGTATTTGGGATGTACGACATCACCTTCGGGGTATTAGGGATGTACGACATCAATGTTCTGGGTATTTGTAATGTACAACATCAACATTCGGGGTATTTGGGATATACGACATCACCATTCGGGGTATTTGGGATATACAACATCACCATTCAAGGTGTTTGGGATATACGACGTCAACGTTTGGGATGTACGACATCAACGTTCTGGGTATTTGTGATGTACGACATCAACATTTGGGGTATTTTGGATGTACCACATCACCATTCGGTGTATTTGGGAGATACGACGTCAACGTTTGGGGTATTTGGAATGTAGTATATCACCTTTCATGGTATTTGGAATGTACAACCTCAACGTTCGTGGTATTTGGGAGGTCACGTATTTGAGATGTACAACATCACCATTCAAGGTAATTGGGATGTAGGACATAACCATTCGAGGTTTTTCGGATGTAGGTCATCACCTTTCAAGGTATTTGGGATGTACGTCATCACCATTCAAGATATTTGGGATGTACGACATCAACGTTCGGGGTATTTGGGATGTACTTCATCACCATTCCAGGTATTTGGGATGTATGACATCAACGTTCGGGGTATTTGGGATGTACAACATCAACGTTCGGGGTATTTGGGATGTACGGCATCACCGTTTGGGGTATTTGGGATGTACGACATCACCATTCGAGGTATTTGGGATGTACGACATCAACGTTCGGGGTATTTGGGATGTACGACATCACCATTCGAGGTATTTGGAATCTTCAACTACATGTACAACAACCGGGGTATTTGGAATATACGACATCACCATTCGTTTTTTTTATGTACGACTACAACATTGGGGGTATATGGGATGTACGACATCACCATTCAGGGTATTTGGGATGTATGGCATCACTTTGGGATGTACGACATCACTATTCGGGGTATTTGGGATGTACGACATCACCATTCTAGGTATTTGGGATGTACATCACCATTCGGGGTATTTGGGATGTACGACACTACCATTATAGGTATTTGGGATGTTCGACATCAACATTCGGGGTGTTTGGGATGTATGACATAACCATTCGAAGTATTTGGGATGTACGACATCACCCTTCGGGGTAGTTGGCGTGTAGGACATCACCATTCGAGGTATTCGGGATGTACAACATCACCATTCTAGAAATTTGGGATGTACGACATCACCATTCGGGGTATTTGGAATGTACGATACACCATTCGGGGTATTTGGAATGTTCGACATCACCATTTGGGGTGTTTGGGATGTACGACATCACCATTCAGGGTATTTGGGATGTATGACATTACTGTTCGGGGTAGTTGGCGTGTACGACATCACCATTCAAGGTATTTAGGATGTACGAAATCACCATTCTAGGTATTTGGGATGAACGACATTACAATTCGGAATATTTGGGATATACGATGTCAACGTTTTGAGTATTTTGAATGTATTTGGGGTGTTTGGGATGTACGACATCACCATTCAGGGTATTTGGGATGTATGACATTACTGTTCGGGGTAGTTGGCGTGTACGACATCACCATTCCGGGTATTTGGGATGTATGACATCAACTTTCTGGGTATTTGTGATGTACGACATCAACATTCGGGGTGTTTGGAATGTACCACATCTCCATTTGGGGCACTTGGGATAAAAGACGTGAACGTTTGGGGTATTTGGAATGTAGGATATCACCATTCGTGGTATTTGGAATGTACAACGTCAACGTTCATGGTATTTGGGATGTAAGACATCACTATTCGGGGTGTTTGGGATGAAGGACATCACCATTCTTGGTATTTGGGGAAAATGACATCACCATTCGAGATATTTGGCAATGTTCGGGGTATTTGGGATGTAAGACCACAATTTTGGGTATTTCGGATAAACTACGTCAACGTTTAGGGTATTTCGAATATACGACGTCAACGTTCCGGGCATTTGGAATGTACGACTACAACGTTTTGGGTATTTGGGATATAATTCTACAACGGGGTATTTGGGATGTACGACATCACCATTCGGGGTATTTGGAATGTACGACATCAACGTTCAGGATATTTTGGATGTACGACATCACCATTCGGGGTGTTCGGGATATACAACATCAACGTTTGGGGTATTTGGAATGTACGACATCACCATTCGGGGTTTTTGGGATGTACGACATCATGTTCTTGGTTTTTGTGATGTACGACATCAACATTCGGGGTATTTGGGATGTACGACATCAACTTTCTGGATATTTGTGATGTACAACATCAACATTCGGGGTGTTTGAAATGTACCATATCAACATTCGGTGAATTTGAGATATACAATGTCAATGTTCGTGGTATTTGGTGTGTTTGGGATGTACAACATTTGGGTATTTTGGATGAAGGACATCACCATTCTAGGTATTTGGGATGTAGAACATCACCATTCTTGGAATTTGGGGAAAATGACATGACCAATCGAGATATTTGGGAACATTCGGGGTATTTGGGATATAAAACATCACCATTTTGGGTGTTTGAGATGTACAACATCACCATTCGGGGTATTTTGGATATAGGACATCGCCATTCCAGGTATTTGGGATGTAGGACATCACCAATCGAGGTATTTTGGGATGTAGGACATCACCATTCCAGGTATTTTAGATGTAGGACATCATCATTCTAGGTATTTTAGATGTAGAACATCATCATTCTAGGTATTTGGGATGAATGACATCACCATAAGTGGTATTTGGTATATAGGGCATCACCATTCCAGGTATTTCTGATATAGAGCATCACTAATCGAGGTATTTGGGATGTAGGACATAACCATTCTAGGTATTTGGGATGTACAACATCACCATTCTAGGTATTTGGGATGTATAAACTCAGGATTAGAGATATTTTTGGGGTACAACATCCCCATTAGAGGTATTTAGAATGTATGACATCACCATTGGAGGTCACGTATTTGAGATGTACGACATTGCCATTCAAGGTAACTGGGATGTAGGACATTACCATTCGAGATTTTTCAGATGTAGGTCATCAGCTTTCAAAGTTTTTGGGATGTACGTCATCACCATTCAAGGTATTTGGGATGTACAAAATCAATGTTTAGGGTATTTGGAAAGTACGACATCACCATTCGAGGTATTTCAGATGTTCAACTACAACACCTGGGGAATTTGGGATATACGACATCATTCGATTTTTTTTTATGTACGACTACAATGTTCGGGGTATTTGGGATGTATGACATTACCATTCAGGGTATTTGGGATGTATGACATCACTTTGGGATGTACGACATCACAATTTGGGGTATTTGGGATGTACAACATTACTGTTTTGGGTATTTGGGATGTACGACATCTCCGTTCTAGGTATTTGGAATGTTCAACATCACCATTTGGGGTGTATGGGATGTACAACATCACCATTCGGGGTATTTGGCGTGTACAACATCACCATTCAAGGTATTTGGGATGTACGAAATCACTATTCTAGGTATTTGGGATGTACAACATCACAATTTGGAATATTTGGGATATATGACGTCAACGTTTGGGGTATTTTGAATGTACGACATCACCATTCCGGGTATTTGGGATGTACGATGTCAATGTTTTGGGTATTTGGAATGTACGACATCACCATTCGGGGTATTTGGGATGTAAGACATTACCATTCTAAGAATTTGGCATGTACGACGTCACTTTGGGATGTACGACATCACCATTCGGGGTAGTTGGCATGTATGACATCACATTCGAGTTATTTGGGATGTATGAAATCACCATTCTAGATATTTAGGATGTACGACATCACCGTTTGGGGTAGTTGGTGTTTACGACATCACCGTTCGAGGTATTTTGGATGTACGCCATCACCATTCGTGGTATTAGGGATGTATGACATCACCATTCAGAGTATTTGGGATATACGACATAACCATTCGGAGTATTTGGGATATATAAGACATCACCATTCAAAGTATTTGGAATATACAACATCAATATTTAGGGTATTTGGAATATACGACTACAACGTTCGGGGTATTTGGGATGTACGACATCACCATTCAGGGTATTTGGTATGTACGACATCACCATTCGTGGAATTTGGGATGTACGACGTCAACGTTTGGGGTATTTGAAATGTAGGACATCACCATTCAGGGTGTTTGGAATGTACGACATCACCATTCTGGGTATTTCGGACAACTACGTCAACGTTTATGGTATTTCGGATATACTTCGACAACGTTCGGGGTATTTGGAATGTATGACTACAACATTTTGGGTATTTAGGATGTAAAACTATTACGGGATATTTTGGATGTACGACATCACCATTCGGGGTGTTTGGGATATACGACGTCAACGTTTGGGGTATTTGGAATGTACAACATCACGATTCGGGGTATTTGGTATGTACGACATCAACGTTCTGGGTATTTGTAATGTATGATATCAACATTCGGGTTGTTGGGAATGTACCACACTACCATTCCTGGTATTTGGGATATACGACATAAATTTTTGGGGTATTTGGAATATAGGATATCACCATTCGTGGTATTTGGAATGTACAACGTCAATGTTCGTGGTATTTGGGATGTAAGACATCACCATTTGGAGTGTTTGGGATGTAGGCCATCACCATTCGGGGTATTTTGGATGTAGGACATCACCATTCTAGATATTTTTGATGTAGGGCATCACCATCCTTGGTATTTGGGGAAAATGACATCAACATTCGAGATATTTGGGAAAGTTCGGGTTATTTGGGGTGTAACACATCATTATCTTTGGTGTTTCAGATGTACAACATCACCATTTGGGGTATTTTGGATATAGGACATCACCATTAAAGGTATTTTGGGATGTAGGACATCACCATTCTAGGGTATATTAGATGTAGGACATCATCATTCTAGGTATTTGGGATGTACAACATTACCATTCTAGGTATTTGGTATGTAGGACATCACCATTCGAGATATTTTGGATGTACGACATCACCATTCTAGATATATGGGATGTAGGAGGACATCACCATTCAAGGTATTTCGGATGTACATCATCACCATTCTAGGTATTTGGGATGTAAGACATCACCATTGGAGGTATTTGGGATGTAAGACATCACCATTCGAGGTATTTGAGGTGTACGATATCACAATTCTAGGTATTTGGGATGTAGGACATCACCATTCGCGGTATTATGGATGTACGACATCGCCATTGTAGGTATTTGGGATGTATGACATTACCATTCTAGGTATTTCGGATGAAAGTCATCACCATTCTAGGTATTTGGGGTGTACGACATCACATTTTAGGTATTTGGGATGTACGACATCACCATTGTAGGTATTTGGGATGTACGACATTACCATTCTAGGTATTTGGTATGTAGGACATCACCATTCGCGATATTTTGGATGTATGACATCACCGTTCGAGACATTTGAGATGTACGACATCACCGTTCTAGGGATTTGGAATGTAGGACATCATCGTTCTAGGTATTTGGGATGTACGACATCACCATTCGAGATATTTTTAATGTACGACATCACCGTTCTAGTGATTTGGGATGTAGGACATCACCATTCTAGGTATTTGGGATGTACAACATCACCATTCTAGGTATTTGGGATGTAGGACATCACCATTCCAGGTATTTGGGATATACGACATTACCGTTCTAATTAGTATTTAGGATGTACGACATCACCATTGGAGGTATTTGGGATGTACAACATCACCATTCTATATATTTGGAATGTAGGACATCACCATTCTAGGTGTTTGGGATATACAACATCACTGTTCTAAGTGTTTAGGATGTACGACATAACCGTTGGAGGTATTTGATATGTACGTCATCACCATTTGGGGTATTTTGGATGTAGGACATCACCATTCTAGGTATTTGGAATGTAGGACATCACCATTCTTTGTATTTGGGATGAACGACATCACCATTTGAAGTATTTGGGATGTAGGACATCACCATGCATGGTATTTTGGATGTAGGACATCACCATTCGAGGTATTTAAGATGTACGACATCACAATTGGAGGTATTTGGTATGTATGACATCACTTTTCAAGGTTATTGGGATGTACGACATTACCATTGTAGGTAACTGGTATGTAGGACATAACTATTTAAGGTATTTGAGATATAGGACATCACAATTCAATGTATTTGGGATGTAGGACATAACCATTTGCGGTATTTAAGATGTAGGACCATCACAATTCGAGGTATTTGGGATGTAGGACATAACCATTTGAGGTATTTGAGAGATAGGACATCACAATTCAAGGTATTTGGGATGTAAGACATCATCATTCAAGGTAATTGGGATGTACGACATTACCATTCGAGGTATTTTGGATGTAGGACATCACAATTCAAGGTAATTGGGATGTAGGACATAACCATTTGAGGTATTTGAGATATAGGACATCACCATTCTAGGTATTTGGGATGTAGGACATTGCGATACGAGGTATATGGGGTGTAGGACATCACCATTCGAGAGATTTGGGAACGTTCGGGTTATTTGGGATGTATCACATCACCATTTTGGATGTTTCAGATGTAATACATCACCATTCGGGGTATTTTGGATATAGGACATCACCATTACAGGTATTATGGATGTACGAAATCACCATTCGAAGTAATTGAGATGTAGGACATAACCATTCGAAGTATTTGGGATGTACGACATCACCATTCTAGGTATTTGGAAAGTACTACATTACCATTCTAGGTATTTCGGGTGTACGACATTACCATTCTAGGTATTTGGGATGTACGACATTACTATTCTAGGTATTTGGGGTGTACAACATTACCATTGTTGGTATTTGGGATGTACATTACCATTCTAGGTATTTGGAGTGTACGACATTACCATTCTAGGTATTCGGGATGTACAACATTACCATTGTAGGTATTTGGGGATTACGACATTACCATTGTAGGTATTTGGGATGTACAACATTACCATTGTAGGTATTTGGGATGTAAAACATTACCATTCTATGTATTTGGGATGTACAACATTACCATTGTTGGTATTTGGGATGTACATTACCATTCTAGGTATTTGGAGTGTACGACATTACCATTCTAGGTATTCGGGATGTACAACATTACCATTGTAGGTATTTGGGGTTTACGACATTACCATTGTAGGTATTTGGGATGTACAACATTACCATTGTAGGTATTTGGGATGTACAACATTACCATTCTATGTATTTGGGATGTACAACATTACCGTTGTTGGTATTTGGGATGTACATTACCATTCTAGGTATTTGGAGTGTACGACATTACCATTTTAGGTATTTGGGGTGTACGACAATACCATTGTAGGTTTTTGGGATGTACAACATCACCATTGTATGTATTTGGGATGTACAACATTACCATTCTAGGTATTTGGGATGTACGACATTACCATTCTAGGTATTTGGGGTGTACGACATTACCATTCTAGGTATTTGGGATATACAACATTACCATTCTAGGTATTTGGGATGTACGACATTACCATTCTAGGTATTTGGGTCGTACGACATTACCATTCTAGGTATTTGGTATGTAGGACATCACCATTCGAGATATTCTGGATGTACGACATCACCATTCTAGATATATGGGATGTAGGAGGACATCACCATACAATGTATTTCGGATGTACGTCATCACCATTGGAGATATTTGGGATGTAAGACATCACCATTGGAGGTATTTGGGATGTAAAACATCACCATTCTAGGTATTTAAGATGTACGACATCACCATTCGAGGTATTTTAAAATGTACGACATTACCACTATAGGTATTTGAGATGTAGGATATCACCATTCGAGGTATTAGGGATGTACGAAATCAACATTAAAGGTAATTGGGATGTAGGACATAACCATTTGAGGTATTTTGGATGTACGACATAATCATTCGAGGTATTTCGGATGTAGGTCATTACCATTCTAGGTATTTGGGGTGTACGACATTACCATTCTAGGTATTTTGGGTGTATGACATTACCATTGTAGGAATTTGGGGTGTACGACATCACCATTCTAGGTATTTGGGGTGTATGACATTACAATTCTAGGTATTTGGGGTGTACGACATCACCATTCTAGGTATTTGGGATGTACGACATTACCATTCTAGGTATTTCGGATGAAAGTCATTACAATTCTAGGTATTTGGGGTGTAAGACATTACCATTCTAGGTATTTGGGGTGTACGACATCACCATTGTAGGTATTTGGGATGTACGACATTACCATTCTAGGTATTTGGTATGTAGGACATCACCATTCGAGATATTTTGGATGTATGACATCACCGTTCGAGACATTTGAGATGTACGACATCACCATTCTAGATATTTGGGATGTAGGAGGACATCATCATACAATGTATTTCGGATGTACGTCATCACCATTCGAGTTATTTTGGATGTACGACATCACTTTTCTAGTGATTTAGGATGTAGGACATCACCATTCTAGGTATTTGGGATGTAGGACTTCACCATTCAAGGTAATTGGGATGTACGACATTACCATTCGAGGTATTTGGGATGTAGGACATCACAATTCAAGGTAATTGGGATGTAGGACATAACCATTTGAGGTATTTGAGATATAGGACATCACCATTCTAAGTATTTGGGATGAAGGACATTACCATTTGACGTATTTGGGATGTAGGACATCACCATTCGAGGTATTTGGGATGTTGGACATCACAATTCAAGGTAATTGGGATGTAGGACATAACCATTCTAGGTATTTGGGATGTAGAACATCACCATTCGAGGTATTTGGGGTGTAGGACATAACCATTTGAGGTATTTGAGATGTAGGACATCACCATTCGAGGTATTTGGGATGTAGGACATAACCATTTGAGGTATTTGAGATGTAGGACATCACCATTCAAGGTATTTGGGATGTAGGACATAACCATTTGAGGTATTTGAGATATAGGACATCACCATTCGAGGTATTTGGGATGTAGGACATGACCATTTGAGGTATTTGAGATATAGGACATCACCATTCGAGGTATTTGGGATGTAGGACATAACTATTTGAGGTATATGAGATGTAGGACATCACCATTCGAGGTATTTGGGATGTGTGACATCACCATTCATGGTATTTGGGATGAACGCCATCACAATTCCTGGTATTTGGGAAGTTGGGCATCACCATTTGAGGTATTTGGCATGTAAGGCATCAGCATTCTGATTCATGAACTTACAATCGAGATATTTTGGAGGTACGATATCACCTTTCGAGGTATCTAGGATGTACGTCATTACCATTCGAGGTATTTTGGATGAACGACATCACCATTCAAGTTAATTGGAATGTAGCACATAAATATTCCAGGTATTTCGGATATAGTCATCACCTTTCTTGGTATTTGGGATGTAGGACATCACCATTCGAGATGTTTGAGATGTACGACATCACATTGTAGGTATTTGGGATGTAGGACATTAACAATATATGTATTTAGGATGTAGGACATCATCATTCTATGTATTTGGGATGTAGGACATCACCATTCGAGATATTTGGGATGTACGACCTCACCATTGGATGTATTTGGGATGTACAACATCATCATTCTCTATATTTGTGGTGTAGGATATCACCATTCCAGGTATTTGGGATATACGACATCACCATTCTATGTATTTGGGATGTACGACATCACTATTCGAGGTATTTGGGATGTAGGACATCACCATTCTATGTATTTGGGATGTACGACATCACTATTCGAGTTATTTGGGATGTAGGACATCACCATTCTGTGTATTTGGGATGTAAGACATCACTATTCGAGGTATTTGGGATGTAAGACATCACTATGCGAGGTATTTGGGATGCACGACATCACCATTCTGGGCATTTTTGATGTACGACAACACCATTCGAAGTATTTGGGATAAACGACAACACCATTTTAGGTATTTAGTATGTACGACATTACCATTGGAGTTTTTTTGGATATAGGGCATCACCATTCTAGGTATTTAGGATGTACAACATCACCATTGGAGGTAATTTGGATATAGGGCATCATCATTCTAGGTATTTAGGATGTACGACATCACCATTGGAGGTATTTTGGATATAGGGCATCACCATTCTAGGTATTTAGGATGTACGACATTACCATTGGAGGTATTTTGGATATAGGGCATCACCATTCTAGGTATTTGGTATGTAGGCCATCACCATTCTAGGTATTTGGGATGTAGGACATCACCATTCTAGGTATTTGGGATGTAGGACATTACCATTGGCGGTATTTGGGATGTAGGACATCACCATTCTAGGTATTTGGGATGTAGGACATCACCATTCTAGGTATTTGGGATGTAGGACATTACCATTTGAGGTATTTGGGATGTAGGACATCACAATTCGAGGTATTTGGGATGTAGGACATAACCATTTGAGGTATTTGAGAGATAGGACATCACAATTCAAGGTATTTGGGATGTAAGACATCATCATTCAAGGTAATTGGGATGTACGACATTACCATTCGAGGTATTTTGGATGTAGGACATCACAATTCAAGGTAATTGGGATGTAGGACATAACCATTTGAGGTATTTGAGATATAGGACATCACCATTCTAGGTATTTGGGATGTAGGACATTGCGATACGAGGTATATGGGGTGTAGGACATCACCATTCGAGAGATTTGGGAACGTTCGGGTTATTTGGGATGTATCACATCACCATTTTGGATGTTTCAGATGTAATACATCACCATTCGGGGTATTTTGGATATAGGACATCACCATTACAGGTATTATGGATGTACGAAATCACCATTCGAAGTAATTGAGATGTAGGACATAACCATTCGAAGTATTTGGGATGTACGACATCACCATTCTAGGTATTTGGAAAGTACTACATTACCATTCTAGGTATTTCGGGTGTACGACATTACCATTCTAGGTATTTGGGATGTACGACATTACTATTCTAGGTATTTGGGGTGTACAACATTACCATTGTTGGTATTTGGGATGTACATTACCATTCTAGGTATTTGGAGTGTACGACATTACCATTCTAGGTATTCGGGATGTACAACATTACCATTGTAGGTATTTGGGGATTACGACATTACCATTGTAGGTATTTGGGATGTACAACATTACCATTGTAGGTATTTGGGATGTAAAACATTACCATTCTATGTATTTGGGATGTACAACATTACCATTGTTGGTATTTGGGATGTACATTACCATTCTAGGTATTTGGAGTGTACGACATTACCATTCTAGGTATTCGGGATGTACAACATTACCATTGTAGGTATTTGGGGTTTACGACATTACCATTGTAGGTATTTGGGATGTACAACATTACCATTGTAGGTATTTGGGATGTACAACATTACCATTCTATGTATTTGGGATGTACAACATTACCGTTGTTGGTATTTGGGATGTACATTACCATTCTAGGTATTTGGAGTGTACGACATTACCATTTTAGGTATTTGGGGTGTACGACAATACCATTGTAGGTTTTTGGGATGTACAACATCACCATTGTAGGTATTTGGGATGTACAACATTACCATTCTAGGTATTTGGGATGTACGACATTACCATTCTAGGTATTTGGGGTGTACGACATTACCATTCTAGGTATTTGGGATATACAACATTACCATTCTAGGTATTTGGGATGTACGACATTACCATTCTAGGTATTTGGGTCGTACGACATTACCATTCTAGGTATTTGGTATGTAGGACATCACCATTCGAGATATTCTGGATGTACGACATCACCATTCTAAATATATGGGATGTAGGAGGACATCACCATACAATGTATTTCGGATGTACGTCATCACCATTGGAGATATTTGGGATGTAAGACATCACCATTGGAGGTATTTGGGATGTAAAACATCACCATTCTAGGTATTTAAGATGTACGACATCACCATTCGAGGTATTTTAAAATGTACGACATTACCACTATAGGTATTTGAGATGTAGGATATCACCATTCGAGGTATTAGGGATGTACGAAATCAACATTAAAGGTAATTGGGATGTAGGACATAACCATTTGAGGTATTTTGGATGTACGACATAATCATTCGAGGTATTTCGGATGTAGGTCATTACCATTCTAGGTATTTGGGGTGTACGACATTACCATTCTAGGTATTTTGGGTGTATGACATTACCATTGTAGGAATTTGGGGTGTACGACATCACCATTCTAGGTATTTGGGGTGTATGACATTACAATTCTAGGTATTTGGGGTGTACGACATCACCATTCTAGGTATTTGGGATGTACGACATTACCATTCTAGGTATTTCGGATGAAAGTCATTACAATTCTAGGTATTTGGGGTGTAAGACATTACCATTCTAGGTATTTGGGGTGTACGACATCACCATTGTAGGTATTTGGGATGTACGACATTACCATTCTAGGTATTTGGTATGTAGGACATCACCATTCGAGATATTTTGGATGTATGACATCACCGTTCGAGACATTTGAGATGTACGACATCACCATTCTAGATATTTGGGATGTAGGAGGACATCATCATACAATGTATTTCGGATGTACGTCATCACCATTCGAGTTATTTTGGATGTACGACATCACTGTTCTAGTGATTTAGGATGTAGGACATCACCATTCTAGGTATTTGGGATGTAGGACTTCACCATTCAAGGTAATTGGGATGTACGACATTACCATTCGAGGTATTTGGGATGTAGGACATCACAATTCAAGGTAATTGGGATGTAGGACATAACCATTTGAGGTATTTGAGATATAGGACATCACCATTCTAAGTATTTGGGATGAAGGACATTACCATTTGATGTATTTGGGATGTAGGACATCACCATTCGAGGTATTTGGGATGTTGGACATCACAATTCAAGGTAATTGGGATGTAGGACATAACCATTCTAGGTATTTGGGATGTAGAACATCACCATTCGAGGTATTTGGGGTGTAGGACATAACCATTTGAGGTATTTGAGATGTAGGACATCACCATTCGAGGTATTTGGGATGTAGGACATAACCATTTGAGGTATTTGAGATGTAGGACATCACCATTCAAGGTATTTGGGATGTAGGACATAACTATTTGAGGTATTTGAGATATAGGACATCACCATTCGAGGTATTTGGGATGTAGGACATGACCATTTGAGGTATTTGAGATATAGGACATCACCATTCGAGGTATTTGGGATGTAGGACATAACTATTTGAGGTATATGAGATGTAGGACATCACCATTCGAGGTATTTGGGATGTGTGACATCACCATTCATGGTATTTGGGATGAACGCCATCACAATTCCTGGTATTTGGGAAGTTGGGCATCACCATTTGAGGTATTTGGCATGTAAGGCATCAGCATTCTGATTCATGAACTTACAATCGAGATATTTTGGAGGTACGATATCACCTTTCGAGGTATCTAGGATGTACGTCATTACCATTCGAGGTATTTTGGATGAACGACATCACCATTCAAGTTAATTGGAATGTAGCACATAAATATTCCAGGTATTTCGGATATAGTCATCACCTTTCTTGGTATTTGGGATGTAGGACATCACCATTCGAGATGTTTGAGATGTACGACATCACATTGTAGGTATTTGGGATGTAGGACATTAACAATATATGTATTTAGGATGTAGGACATCATCATTCTATGTATTTGGGATGTAGGACATCACCATTCGAGATATTTGGGATGTACGACCTCACCATTGGATGTATTTGGGATGTACAACATCATCATTCTCTATATTTGTGGTGTAGGATATCACCATTCCAGGTATTTGGGATATACGACATCACCATTCTATGTATTTGGGATGTACGACATCACTATTCGAGGTATTTGGGATGTAGGACATCACCATTCTATGTATTTGGGATGTACGACATCACTATTCGAGGTATTTGGGATGTAGGACATCACCATTCTGTGTATTTGGGATGTAAGACATCACTATTCGAGGTATTTGGGATGTAAGACATCACTATGCGAGGTATTTGGGATGCACGACATCACCATTCTGGGCATTTTTGATGTACGACAACACCATTCGAAGTATTTGGGATAAACGACAACACCATTTTAGGTATTTAGTATGTACGACATTACCATTGGAGGTTTTTTGGATATAGGGCATCACCATTCTAGGTATTTAGGATGTACAACATCACCATTGGAGGTAATTTGGATATAGGGCATCATCATTCTAGGTATTTAGGATGTACGACATCACCATTGGAGGTATTTTGGATATAGGGCATCACCATTCTAGGTATTTAGGATGTACGACATTACCATTGGAGGTATTTTGGATATAGGGCATCACCATTCTAGGTATTTGGTATGTAGGCCATCACCATTCTAGGTATTTGGGATGTAGGACATCACCATTCTAGGTATTTGGGATGTAGGACATTACCATTGGCGGTATTTGGGATGTAGGACATCACCATTCTAGGTATTTGGGATGTAGGACATCACCATTCTAGGTATTTGGGATGTAGGACATTACCATTTGAGGTATTTGGGATGTAGGACATCACCATTCTAGGTATTTGGGATGTAGG
>JAPMAH010000032.1:0-24000 GCA_029582155.1 Panopea generosa
AAAAATTTAATTGAGTTATGAGCACATTTCCCATACACACATATGATCAATTAGCTGTATATGAGCATATAAACACAATCAGGAACAAAATGATGCCCAAATTATAATGCGTGACTAACACTTTATAAAACAAGCGTGTAACTCACCCGAGTCAAAAAAAATTGTCAAAATGACTTTCAAGGCAGGTAAAGTACACTACGCACTAAAACGTGAAGTTTTTTTAATACGACTCGCATAATTCAATTTGAAGCCAAGTTGGAATCCTCGGCAATTTAAAAATAATTTATAAGCGTTTGTCACGCTTTATAAATTGGACATCTTTTTTTATAATTCTAAAGCGTTCTGGATAGTGTTTGTTAGCACATATACAGCTCACTGACCATATATTTATGTATGGGAAATGTGCTCACAACTCAATTGAAAAACTTTTTAAAAAAGTTTAAATGTGGATGTGTTGCTTTAAGAATCCATCACTCAGATAAGCAACCTCAGTTTAAGTTTTTCCCCAAATCCCTCAGATCTACTTATTCAAGTTGTTTATCTAAGTCCATTGCTTATGGAAGGCGTTGGTAATCGGCCAAACATAAATTAAGGGTTGTGTTTTTCAGATCGTAAGAAGTTTCTCCAGTGGTAAAAGAGACAGTGGAGACTGTGCCACAATATCGCCCCTTGGGTAGTGGATCTACTGTGTGGGAGAGGACACTGTTGTATTGTTTCAGTATCACCCTGTTGGTAGTGGATCTACTGTGTGGGAGAGGACACTGTGTTGTATTGTTTCAGCATCACCCTGTGGGTAGTGGATCTACTGTGTGGGAGAGGACACTGTGTTGTATTGTTTCAGTATCACCCCGTTGGTAGTGGATCTACTGTGTGGGAGAGGACACTGTGTTGTATTGTTTCAGTATCACCCCATGGGTAGTGGATCTACTGTGTGGGAGAGGACACTGTGTTGTATTGTTTCACATCACCCTGTGGGTAGTGGATCTACTGTGTGGGAGAGGACACTGTGTTGTATTGTTTCAGTATCAGCATGGGCAAAATAAAGAGAATATTGACAGTAAGTATAAAACATACACAGTCAGTCTTTACAAACAATAAAATTGAATGGGGTCAAACATCATTTTCAACAAATTTCAGGTTATATGAGACAAGTCCAGTTTTATTGATGGAGAAAGAGAACCACTGTTCTTTTGCAAGTGACTGCCAAACTTTCTCACGTAAAGTTTTTTGACCAAGCGAGACTCGAACCCATGCCCTTACTACTGATTGGTTAGTGGCCTTAACACAGTGCCTTAGACCACTCGGCCATGGAGGACTGCTATACATGGTCAAAATTATAGATGAAATAATTGTATTGTAAGGTGATAACCATCAATTCATGATGATGAATTCTTGTGGTAATATTCTAATCACTGCCAAACTGGAGTATCATGCTGCAGATACATGATATGATACCCCACCCAGTCACATTATACTACCAGGCCAATCAGTGCTAGAATTATCTTCTAAATAATCTAAATATCTGAAACTAATAACCGTGATTTTAACCAGTGTTAACATGTTAACCGTATTGTGGCTAGTTAATCTACTACTGTAATATTTTAGGCATATTTTTTAAGCAAATGGATAAATGTGGTATTTGTGGGATAAGCATTAATGGTTGTATTAAATGAAATTATTCAAATTTGATTTGACCAATCAGACAATTATTGGTTGACATACGATTTTGATAAAAAATTTCCCTATTTACTTGGCTAAGTGTTTTCTTGTCTGCTGTCTAGTTGGTTATTAGTTAATCATTGCCATGTATTTGTACCGAGACTAACCTCATTTAAAGTATATACTTAATTGTATTAATAAACTTTATTGTACTGGTCTTGTTAAAGAGGAAAAATAGGACGCGAACTATGTCAAAACAATCAAACTTGGTCATTACAAATCCTACTCGACAGATACAAAATAACGATATCAATATGGACCAGAACTGGACAAGGATAATTACTTCTGGTTGTTTGAATCTGCAGTCGTACATTAATTCAGCTTGTGATAATAAGAAGGCATTGTAATTGGGAGGTTGATACTGTTGACAATATTATTATATATTTTAAATATAAAAATGCATAGAAAGATGTTATATAGTATTCTGCCTTACACATAAAAACAGTTCTATACATCTCATATCTATTAAAACTAAGATGCTTTTCTAGCCTACTTTATTTCATTAACTTACATTATTTAATCAAATTGTCACTAATTAAGTGATTTCATATTAACTGAGCTATCGGGCCTCGGACAGTTATATTGTTACAATCCTTTGACCAATAATTAGCCAATACAAATTCCTTTAATTAATCAAAATATAATATTGAGCAAAATAAAACCTGTTTATAAAGTTAAATGTCAATGTGTTTCACTATTTATAGAAATCAGTATTATGTTTAAAAAAAATGGAGCTTGTGATCTAGTGGTATGGCATCAGACTCTTTAATGGATTTAATAGATTATCAAAGTTCAAGACCCTGCCTCGCTTGACTTTGTGTTTGTGAGCAAGATACAAATATTCACATGTGTGCTAAGTACTGGTTCTTCACAGGAAGAAATTTCAAGCTTCAAACATGATTTGATAAGTTTTAACCTGTTACTTATTTGATATTAAATGAAGAAAGCAAAGTTAAAACACTTTCTAGCTTTTATTTTTTCTTCTTTATAGTTAATTCATAACATACATATAATAATAGGCTTTTTTGAACTTATTTATTTAATACGGATTGTGAAACAATTCTTGTAACTTATAACAAATCATGCATGAATCTTTCTGGGTAGAACCAGTACTAAGCATGTGTGGACACTACTCATGGCTGTGGTGGGGGATCAAACCCATGATCCTCTGATCCTGAATACAACGCTCTACCACTGGGCCATGTGTGGACACTACTCATAGCTGTGGTGGAGGATCAAACCCATGACCCTCTGATCCTGAATACAACACTCTACCACTGGGCCATGTGTGGACACTACTCATGGCTGTGGTGGGGGATCAAACCCATGATCCTCTGATCCTTAATACAACGCTCTACCACTGGGCCATGTGTGGACACTACTCATGGCTGTGGTGGAGGATCAAACCCATGACCCTCTGATCCTGAATACAACACTCTACCACTGGGCCATGTGTGGACACTACTCATGGCTGTGGTGGGGGATCAAACCCATGATCCTCTGATCCTGAATACAACACTCTACCACTGGGCCATGTGTGGACACTACTCATGTCTGTGGTGGAGGATCAAACCCATGACCCTCTGATCCTGAATACAACGCTCTACCACTGGGCCATGTGTGGACACTACTCATGGCTGTGGTGGGGGATCAAACCCATGATCCTCTGATCCTGAATACAATGCTCTACCACTGGGCCATGTGTGGACACTACTCATGGCTGTGGTGGAGGATCAAACCCATGACCCTCTGATCCTGAATACAACACTCTACCACTGGGCCATGTGTGGACACTACTCATGGCTGTGGTGGGGGATCAAACCCATGATCCTCTGATCCTGAATACAACGCTCTACCACTGGGCCATGTGTGGACACTACTCATGGCTGTGGTGGAGGATCAAACCCATGACCCTCTGATCCTGAATACAGCACTCTACCACTGGGCCATGTGTGGACACTACTCATGGCTGTGGTGGGGGATCAAACCCATGATCCTCTGATCCTGAATACAACACTCTACCACTGGGCCATGTGTGGACACTACTCATGGCTGTGGTGGGGGATCAAACCCATGATCCTCTGATCCTGAATACAACACTCTACCACTGGGCCATGTGTGGACACTACTCATGGCTGTGGTGGGGGATCAAACCCATGATCCTCTGATCCTGAATACAACACTCTACCACTGGGCCATGTGTGGACACTACTCATGGCTGTGGTGGAGGATCAAACCCATGACCCTCTGATCCTGAATACAATGCTCTACCACTGGGCCATGTGTGGACAATACTCATAGCTGTGGTGGAGGATCAAACCCATGACCCTCTGATCCTGAATACAACGCTCTACCACTGGGCCATGTGTGGACACTACTCATAGCTGTGGTGGAGGATCAAACCCATGACCCTCTGATCCTGAATACAACGCTCTACGACTGGGCCATGTGTGGACACTACTCATAGCTGTGGTGGAGGATCAAACCCATGACCCTCTGATTCTGAATACAACGCTCTACCACTGGGCCATTTGTGGACACTACTCATGGCTGTGGTGGAGGATCAAACCCATGACCCTCTGATTCTGAATACAATGCTCTACCACTGGGCCATGTGTGGACACTACTCATGGCTGTGGTGGAGGATCAAACCCATGACCCTCTGATCCTGACTACAACGCTCTACCACTGGGCCATTTGTGGACACTACTCATGGCTGTGGTGGGGGATCAAACTCATGACCCTCTGATCCTGAATACAACGCTCTACCACTGGTCCATGTGTGGACACTACTCATAGCTGTGGTGGAGGATCAAACCCATGACCCTCTGATCCTGAATACAACGCTCTACCACTGGGCCATGTGTGGACACTACTCATGTCTGTGGTGGAGGATCAAACTCATGACCCTCTGATCCTGAATACAACGCTCTACCACTGGGCCATGTGTGGACACTACTCATAGCTGTGGTGGAGGATCAAACCCATGACCCTCTGATCCTGAATACAACGCTCTACCACTGGGCCATGTGTGGACACTACTCATAGCTGTGGTGGAGGATCAAACCCATGACCCTCTGATCCTGAATACAACGCTCTACCACTGGGCCATGTGTGGACACTACTCATGTCTGTGGTGGAGGATCAAACTCATGACCCTCTGATCCTGAATACAACGCTCTACCACTGGGCCATGTGTGGACACTACTCATGTCTGTGGTGGAGAATCAAACCCATGACCCTCTGATCCTGAATACAACGCTCTACCACTGGGCCATGTGTGGACACTACTCATGTCTGTGGTGGAGGATCAAACCCATGACCCTCTGATCCTGAATACAACGCTCTACCACTGGGCCATGTGTGGACACTACTCATGGCTTTAGTGGAGGATCAAACCCATGACCCTCTGATCCTGAATACAACGCTCTACCACTGGGCCATGTGTGGACACTACTCATAG
The DNA here is from genome assembly GCA_029582155.1 of Panopea generosa. Classification (NCBI taxonomy): domain Eukaryota; kingdom Metazoa; phylum Mollusca; class Bivalvia; order Adapedonta; family Hiatellidae; genus Panopea; species Panopea generosa. The sequence goes on from JAPMAH010000032.1 coordinate 5,183, forward strand.
CTGTGGTGGAGGATCAAACCCATGACCCTCTGATCCTGAATACAACGCTCTACCACTGGGCCATGTGTGGACACTACTCATGTCTGTGGTGGAGGATCAAACCCATGACCCTCTGATCCTGAATACAACGCTCTACCACTGGGCCATGTGTGGACACTACTCATGGCTGTGGTGGGGGATCAAACCCATGATCCTCTGATCCTGAATACAACGCTCTACCACTGGGCCATGTGTGGACACTACTCATAGCTGTGGTGGAGGATCAAACCCATGACCCTCTGATCCTGAATACAACGCTCTACCACTGGGCCATGTGTGGACACTACTCATAGCTGTGGTGGAGGATCAAACCCATGACCCTCTGATCCTGAATACAACGCTCTTCCACTGGGCCATGTGTGGACACTACTCATGGGTGTGGTGGAGGATCAAACCCATGACCCTCTGATCCTGAATACAACACTCTACCACTGGGCCATGTGTGGACACTACTCATGTCTGTGGTGGAGGATCAAACCCATGATCCTCTGATCCTGAATACAAAGCTCTACCACTGGGCCATGTGCTCAGCGCATACTGATATGCTAGGACAATATGAAAAGTTAGGTGTTTAATTCGTATAATGACAGGAAAGGACATTAAGATCAATTCTTTTACTGAGATTACCAACAAAATAGCCAAATTTTTGTTAAAGGATTCTCTTGTAAAATAGTGTGATTAAAATATAAACTTGGCATTTCATTTTTGTGTATATTGGCTGTAATTCCTCCAATATTATTCACTCCATGTGGAAGTTTAAGGCTTTATTCACTATAAAGGCAAAGGATATTTTTGTATTTTTCAGGCATATTTTGTCAGAGTGTAGGATGACAGAGACAATTTTGAATGTAACTCGGGGGCCACCAGCTTTTCCATGACAGTTTTGATAGAGTGAAGGGACAAAAGTATATGGCGAAAAAACGAAATGATGATGGCATCACAGCGAACAGAAATACTGCTAAATTGGTCTCCTGACTGGATTAAAGTGTGTTATTCATTTATGTGTTAAACTTGTGACAGAACTCCAAAATTGTACAGTTGGTTGAAATATATAGGTGAAAATTCACTGATCTGATTCCTAGAAGTGGAGAGCAACAAAAAAGTAAATCTTAATAACTTTGACAGTTTTGAAGTTGTTCACTTGGAATTTGTTATGATGACAGACAATGGTGTTAAAAACTAGAAAACAGACAACATTGGGTAAGTCAAATTAAAAAAAATAAATAAATAAAAAATATAAAAAAAATGTTTGTTTTTGTCCCAGAATGCCCTGTATCAGAGCAATTATTTTAACTTCCTGTTCAGAAGTGTAGTCTGCTGAATTTAAATAACTAAACTGAAGTCTATAATATGTTTTTACTTCATTTAAATTTAATTAAGAATTGTTTAATTTTTTAAATTATCTAAATACAGTCAAACCTGTCTTAAGCAGCCAGTCAAGGGAAGGAGCAAAGTGACCTTTTAAGACATGTTGTTGCTTAATACAGGTCAGCTTATTCTGACAGCATAGAAATGGGATATAACAAATGTGGGTGCATAAGACAAGTGACTGTTAAATAGAGGTGATCACTTACACAAGTTTGACTGTATGGACAAACTCTGTTTGACTGTATGGACAAACTCTTAAGAAATGGGCTGTAAAGCCAGCTTAAAACTCTGAATTGCATCTGAGAGTGTATACTGTGAGTTGGTTGCACCAATAAAGGTTATGGACAATGCATGTAGGTATCGGAATCCGAGAAATCTGCCTTCTGTTGGGCATCGAACCAAATTGCCATAATTGTAAAATTGCGTGACCTCAATGTGCCACAGTCTCAACCGGTCAGTCATTAGTGTAACAATTAACTATGCATCAACTTCGATCACTTGACCTTGGAAAGTAATTATAACATCAACAGCGAAAAACCTGCTTCAGTAATGGACAATGTATGGGTCATTTTACTGGAGAGGTTTGTTGTCATTTGGTTAAAAGTGAGTTGCAATGTGGCTGGGCTAGGTAATTACTTGTTCACTAGGAACACCAAGAACTATTCTTGAGAATATTCTTACACTTAAGCTTGGAACTCCAGATTTCAACCTTGGATATCTAGGTTACCATGACAGAAAGAATAATCGTGAGTTTATTTGACTTTATATTATGCTTTTCTACATGCTTGCAAATTTTGATCACAATAATTGGTCTCTTATTGTGTTTTTTCAAAATGTATTCTTGAGTTCAAGCTACGAATATTCTTAAGAATGGTTGGTGAAACCACCCCAGGTATTTAGATTATACTACAGGTTATTATTTATGTAGGTCATTCATGGACATGCACCAACCAATTGTTCTTTATATGTTCATGAATATTAATTTCTAACCTAACCCAAAACTCTGTTTTGGCTAGAGTCAAGCTATACTCTAGAGAGAACATAATTTATATTCTTTTTGTGTTCTTTGGCATTGTAGCAATCTGTGTTTCTGTACACACTGGTGTGGCACTTAATTTACTTTTCAGCCCTTGTACAAATTCACGCAGAGCCATGTGCAAACGTGTGTGCTTCTCTCAGAAATAGTGCTCATGTTCAAGTTACTCACAGTTTGTAATCCGCTTGCTGTTGTATAATTTCTTACTGGTTTGTAAGCCTTTTGGAATTCTGTACTTTAAGAAATATGCATCAAATGATGTGATGTCTGCTCTGACAGCGCTGTGGCTGAAATCCACCTAAGAGATTTTAAGTGAGCTGTAGTACTAATAATTTCAGTTAGAAGTAACACCGAGAGATTAAGTGAAGTATTGTTGATAGATTTAGTGAGAAATAATACATAAAGATTAAGTGAGCTGTAGTACTGATATTTTAGTGAGAAGTAACACTGAGATAGTTAGTGAGATGTATTATTGATAGATTTAGTGAGCAATAATACATAGAGATTAAGTGAGCTGTAGAACTGATATTTTAGTGAGAAGTAAAACTGAGATATTTAGTGAAGTATTATTTATATATTTAGAGAGAAATAAAACAGAGAGATTAAGTAAAAATACAGAGAGATTAAGTGAGCTGTAGTGTAATCCTGATATTTTAGTGAGACATATTATTGATAGATTTAGTGAACAATAATACAAAGAGATTAAGTGAGCTATAGAACTGATATTTTAGTGAGAAGTAAAACTGAGATATTTAGTGAAATATTATTGATATATTTAGAGAGAAATAAAACAGAGAGATTAAGTAAAAATACAGAGAGATTAAGTGAGCTGTAGTGTAGTCCTGATATTTTAGTGAGACATATTATTGATAGATTTAGTGAACAATAATACATAGAGATTAAGTGAGCTATAGAACTGATATTTTAGTGAGAAGTAAAACTGTGATATTTAGTGAGATGAATTATTAATAGATTTAGTGAGAAATAATACAGAGATATTAAGTGAGCTGTAGTACTGATAATTTCAGTTAGAAGTAACACTGAGACATTTAGTAAAGTAGTATTGATATATTTAGTGAGTAATAATACAGAGAGATTAAGTGAGTTGTTAAACTGATATTTTAGTGAGAAGTAAAACTGAGATATTTAGTGAGACATATTATTGATAGATTTAGTGAGAAATAATACAGAGAGATTAAGTGAGCTGTAGTACTGATAATTTCAGTTAGAAGTAACACTGAAATATTTAGTGAAGTAGTATTGATATATTTAGTGAATAGTAATACAGAGAGATTAAGTGAGTTGTAAAACTGATATTTTAGTGAGAAGTAAAATTGAGATATTTAGTTAGACATATTTTTGATAGATTTAGTGAGAAATAATACAGAGATATTAAGTGAGCTGTAGTACTGATAAATTAATTTCAGTTAGAAGTAACACTGAGATATTTAGTGAAGTAGTATTGATAGATTTAGTGAGTAGTACTGAGATAGTTTGTGAGCACCATAATACTGAAATATTAAAGAAACAAAAATAATCAGTACTCTGAGAGAGTTAGTTAGCATAAATTTGAATTATGGAACTCAAATTTATTCAAGCATTTAAAATTGCCCACCAGGACTTCCACCATGTTTCCAATGATAAGACAGTAACATCTAAAACAAGAGTTTACTTCTATTGATCTATCTTGTCTTTTCCAAGTCGTAATTATCTTTCTTATATAGATCATTGTCCTTAAAATCAATTCACTTGATGACTTTATTAAAATGAACTGCACGGTCTTGATTAAATCGTTAGCATTAAAGCATTTTTTAACTAATTTTGCAGAATATTACTGTCACTTCGAGAGACCTGATTTTGATAGATCATTGAGGCGGTCTGATATAAACAGGAAAAAAAGTATCTTTTGCACTTGGTTGAGATTACTGGATTTGTCAATTAATTGACCTGTCACGTGAATGTAATGGTAAAGCACTTCTGATCACAATGTCCCAGGATAAATGAAAATCTTTGTACAAAAAAGGCTTTGAAACTGTCTGAATCTTTTTAATTTGCACTTTCTTACATTGAACAGCATAATGCTGTATCACTGTGTTTTAACAGAAAGGAGATACACTATTTGTGTTGCAAAAGGTTGAATTTATTGATTTGATATTGAAAGAAGTAATATTATATTAAAACAAAAACAAATATTGTCAAATTGAAACTCTATACCAGACTGTTTTGTAAGAGCGTTTGAAGTTTTTACAAAAAGGTATTTTTGAGTGGTTACAAATATTAATTATTAATGAAAAATAATTCATATATTTATTGAATTTTAGAATTTGGTCTGTTGTGATCATAAATTTGATCACAATCTGGCAGTTTAAACTGAAGTCTGTCCATTTAAAGTAATATAGTTTCTTGACACAAGTATTGATTGTATGTCTTCATTGGGTAATGACAGTTATTCAATCATTGATGATGAATTCTGTTGTTATTAAGACTTTTTTCTGTGAATTCTAGGATGTTTTTATCTTTTCTGCAGTTCTTCGATGCGCAGGAAGTAATCAAGAACTATGTTTGCACAGATCTCTGTGGCATCAGCAAATGTCTCCAAAAACAAAACAAAAATTGAGTTAATTGAGTTTTGCTAAAAAGTGTAGTTTTGGAAATCATTTTCTTGCAACTGAAAGTTGAATGTTTTGCCAAAGATGATAAAAACAACAAAAGAGGCATAAATAACAATGTGGACATGGATTAGTAGCTATGGATGTTACATCAAGCAAGTTTTGCTTTAATACTTAAAAGTTTAAAAAGAGCATTTACCATTAGGGTAAATTTAGTTTGTGAAGTTTGATTGGACATTTCACTATACAAACGATGTTTCTCCTGCTTGATAGATCTGCGTGGAATACTGTCTTCAGCAGACACGATTGTCATAATGATTGACAGATTGTTAAAACTCATAAATACCATACACTTCTTCAGATGGTATTCTTAGCAAGCAGACACATGGTATGATACCCCACCCAATTACATTATACTGACACCGAACCAAGCAGACCTAGGACTATCGTCCAACTGCTGGGCACAAGTGAGGAAACTTCTAGTACGATTTTTCAAGTCTTTGATATGACCCTGACTTAGGATGTGAGAAGGACACCACTACTGTGGTTGTCAGTTTTATTATATATTTCACATGAATGCAACCCCCATTTCTACAGGATACAGTGCAATACATAATTATGTTCAAGATGACATACTAGTATTTTTCAAATAATGATTTTCATATTTATAATGCAAAGGTTATTTGACAGGGTGTTTCTTACAACTAGGTTTACTTAGGTCAGGGTAGATTTTGTGTAAACATTAAGTGAATTATTGAAAGTCAAACAAAAGCCATATGTGAAGCCATGTTAGAAGTCCTCTTACAAAGAACTACAATAAGATACGTCTCAAGACAGTAGAAAAACATTTTTCCCATCTAATCGGCAAGCTTTATTCCAGGCCAATATTTAGTTGCAAATATGGCTAAATTATCACGCTTTAATGTCTGCAATATCCTGGAGAAGTAATCCCAGCATGCAATGTAAGTCGCTGTAGGTTATCGAGATAAATTGTTCAGAAGATTTTTATCCATTTAGAGAAAAAATTGATTAAAATCTCCCTAAGTGTCATGATTAGAAACAGCGTTTGGAAGATTTACCTTCTCTACGTTGAAATTTATTGCTGTGCTCATGTTGAACAACTTATTAAGTACCAAGTTAATTCTAATGTAAGTCTCCAGTAAGTGAAATAATCATTGACCTATTATCCCATTATTATTCTCAGAGACTTTATTTTTTTAACAACAGCAATTTAAATAAAATGCTGGTACAAATTCAAAGGTCAAATGGCAGTGTTGCATGCCTATATTTTTATACCTGGAACCGCAGTGGTGGTCGAGGGGTAAAGTGTCAAATGGAAGGTTATGGGTTCAGTCACTGCCCGGGTTATACTAAAGACTTTAAAAATGAAACTTTAAGCTTTCTCACTCAGCGATCAGCATTTAGAGGATAGTTCTTGGTCTGGTTGGCCGTGTGCCAGCATAATGTGACTGGGTAGGGCATAATACCATGTGACTGCATCATGATACTCCAGTGTGGCAGGGCTTAGACGAAGACACCATTGTGGTGATTTGTTAAACACTAACACTACACACCATGCCACATCTTCACACCTGAGACAATAACGACATGAAGATTTATAACTCCAAGCACTAGTATTACAAATTTCATAATAACGAAATAATTAATATAATTAGTTGTGCCTAGCGGCATAACATGATAAATTTGGAAGGGGGAGGATGTGCGAGGATGCATTCCAAATATTGAGGGTCCAGGGGTACTTTGCTGGGGATTTTTGACTCACCGCAACAAAGGAGAAATGAGATTAAGGTGTTGCTTTTCCGTCAACGCGGTGGTCGCAAACATTTATATTTAGCTCCAACGTTAAGTTTTCATTTTTACTTTTTACGTTATTTCTCAGTAAGTACTAGTGCTAGGACACTCATACTTGGATCATAGTTACAACTAACACTCTGCATTATATAATGCAGATGCTGAGTAGTACTTTTTTTTTTTTTATTTATTTAAATACTGGTTAAAGTTTTGTGTGCAACTACCATCAAGTTCATATCTAAACAATCACTAAATGTATTTGATCGTAACTTCACACAATACTTCCTACAATATTTCTTAGTCATTAAACCTACTACATTAACCAAGTTAGATAACTCTTGCGAATATCATATCTTAATTTTTTTCTCTCCCAAATGTGTATTAACGATCAAAGCGGACACGGGGAGAAATATCATTCCGCGGAATTCTTGTTACACATCACTGAAACAAATATTTACCTGCGTCTGGAAATATCAGTCTGGATATGGCTTCTCTGGCTTCAGTCTAAATTAGGTTGATTTTTACATCAAGCAGATCTGATCAAGTACTTATCTGTCCCACCCCCACCACCCCTTTACACACTCCTTATGTTAGGATATTGTGATATGTCCCTGTAATAAATGTGATGGCAGTAAAATTGCCCCATGTCCCTTAAATAAACATGATGGCAGTAAAATTGCCTCATGTCCCTTTAATAAACATGATGGCCGTTAAATTACCTCATGTCCCTTTAATAAACATGATCGCAGTAAAATTGCCTCATATCTCTTTAATAAACATGATGGCCGTTAAATTGCCTTATGTCTCTTTAATAAACATGATGGCCGTTAAATTACCTCATGTCCCTTTAATAAACATGATGGCCGTAAAATTGCCTCATGTCTCTTTAATAAACATGATGGCTGTTAAATTGCCTCATGTCTCTTTAATAAACATGATGGCCGTTATATTGCCTCATGTCTCTTTAATAAACATGATCACAGTAAAATTGCCTCATGTCCCATTTATAAACATGATGGCAGTAAAATTGCCTCATGTCTCTTTAATAAACATCATGGCAGTAAAATTGCCTCATGTCCCTTTATTAAACATGATGGCAGTAAAATTGCCTCATGTCCCTTTATTAAACATGATGGCAGTAAAATTGCCTCATGTTCCTTTAATAAACATGATGGCCGTTAAATTGCCTCATGTCCTTTATTAAACATGATGGCAGTAAAATTGCCTCGTTCCTTTAATAAACATGATGGCAGTAAAAATGCCTCATGTCCCTTTAATAAACATGATGGCAGTAAAATTGCCTCATGTCCCTTTAATAAACATGATGGCTGTAAAATTGCCTCATGACCCTTCTAAAAACATGATGGTAGTAAAATTGCCTCATGTCCCTTTAATAAACATGATGGCAGTAAAATTGCCTCATGTCCCTTTAATAAACATGATGGCTGTAATTTCATTGCATGACCCTTTTATAGATAAATTTGCATCAAAATTGACTCATATCCCTTCAAGAAACCTTATGGCTGCAAAAATTGTCGTTTATCCCGTCAATAAATATGATAGCTTTAAAATTAACTAATATGCCTGTAATAAACATGATTGCAGTAAAAATAACTTAGGTGCCTGTAATAGTTAAACAGAACCTTCCTTCAGTCATGCTGCTGTATCCTCACACCCAACCTTAATTTAAACACAAGTAAAATATTTTGAAACCCCCTCCGGAGATTTTCCAAATCCTAATTTGACACCCACCCCCTTGACTGAAAGTCCTGCTAAAGAAGTTCAACATCTTGATTTATTTGCTATTTGTCACTAATCCTGTTTATATTGAAGCCAATTATAATCTATCCATGCCTAGAATTATTTTCTCATCACGGAAAGGAGTTGTTATTGTTAAACTGTTAATGGAAACTCCTTTCTTTAGGCTTTGGAAATATCTTCATATCAATGGAGGAAAGGAAATATTTTCCCAAGCCCAGAAATAGAAGCTGTAAACTTGAATCAGCAGTAAAAGATGAATGATAATGAGATGCAATGTTGTATTTGAACCATCATGTAGATTGTGGCCGGATAGGGATTCGAACTCATGACTCCTGGATTGATAGTCAGACATGCTAATGACTGAGCTAACTGGGCCTGGCAAGTTGTAGCTGAAATCCATTAATATGAACAATTCTTTAGGCCTTTAAAAGAAAAAGTCTTTATCTCACATGAAGGAAATATTTTCTCATACCCAGAAATATTAAAAATAATCTCAAGACCTTAAAAACTCCAAACTCTCTGGAATCAATGAGTTTTGTCATCGGCAGAAATGTGAATGATTTTATTCAGGTGTTGGAAACAGACATCTCTTATTGAATGGAAGGAGTAATTTTTGTATACCCAAAAAGTAAGAACAGTTTTTCTCAGTTTTTGTTGAAAGAGTTATATCCCGCAATTTCATTTAATTGTTTCTTCTCTGAAACCATAAAATATATTTTTTTAAAGATTTATTATGTCTTAAATTATGTTTCCCTCCGGCCTTGAAAAGAACCTCCCCTCATCTTTTTGCTGAGACATGAGATCTGGTTGTTTCATATCTAGAAGTAACAACTGGTTGTCTCATATCCAGAAGTAACAACTGGTTGTCTCATATCCAGAAGTAACAACTATTCTTCTCAGGTACAGAAAAGAGCCATATTCCATTTTAAAAGTAGAAAGTTTTTCATTATACCCAAAAGTAAGAAAAGACCAGCAGCAAGTTGTTCATCTTTGGCCTTTTTCATCACCCGCAGTTTCTCCTGTTAAACAGGACTTTTATAAGGAGCTGCAGAAAATGAAAATTGCCATACTGGTGCTTTGCAAAAGGAGATTCAACTCCTGTTCTCACTGCTGTGAAGAAGTGTTCTTTATATTCCATGGAAAAGTTGTCATCATGCAATAAAAAAGTAAATGATTTTCTTGGTCCTGGTAAAAAGCTTCCTTTTTACTTCGGGTGTTGAGTAATTCTTCATTCTAGGAAAAAAACTGATTCAGGAAAAGAGATTTATCTGAAAGAAGTTATTTTCTTAAACCTGGTAATTAAGTAATTGTTTTCCCTCTCCCCGGAGAGGTTATTGTTTTTGTCTGTATTTAGGATATATAAACAGCTTTTCAGAAAGCAGCTCTTCTATTCTCCAATCCCATTTTATCATCAGAAGGCAGATTTCCTATTCTCCAATCCCCATTTATCATAAAAAGGCAGTGCTTTTATTCTCCAATCCCCATTAATCACCAGAAGACAGCTCTTCTGTTCTACAATCCCCATTTATTGTCAGAAGACAGCTCTTCTTTTCTACAATCCCCATTAATTACCAGAAAGCAGCTCTTCTGTTCTCCAATAACCATTAATCACCAGAAGGCAGTTCTTCTGTACTCCAATCCCCATTAATCACCAGAAGGCAGCTCTTCTGTTTTCCGATCGCCATTAATCACCAGAAGGTTGTTCTTTTATTCTCCAATCCCTTCTCTTCTATTATCCTATCCCCATTAATCACCAAAGGCAGCTCTTTTATTCTCCAATCCTCATTAATAACCAGAAGGCAACTCTTCTGTTCTCCAATCCCCATTAAACACCAGAAGGCAGCTCTTCTGTTCTACAATCCCCATTTATTGTCAGAAGGCAGCTCTTCTGTTCTACAATCCCCATTTATTGGCAGAAGGCAGCTCTTCTGTTCTACAATACCCATTTATCACCAGAAGGCAGCTCTTATATTCTCCAATCCCCATTAATCCCCATTAATTATCAGAAGGCAGCTCTTCTGTTTTTCAATCCCCATTAATCACCAGAAGGCAGTTATTTTATTCTCCAGTCCCTTCTCTTCTGTTCTCCTATCCCTATTAATCACCAGAAGGCAGCTCGTTTATTCTCCAATCCTCATTAATCCCCATTAATCATCAGAAGGCAACTCTTCTGTTCTCCAATCCCCATTAAACACCTGAAGGCAGCTCTTCTGTTCTACAATCCCCATTTATCACCAGAAGGCAGCTCTTCTATTTTCCAATCCCCATTAATCCCCATTAATCATCAGAAGGCAGCACTTCTGTTCTCCAATCCCCATTTATCAGCAGGCTGATTGTCCTGTAATTTATAAAGTGTACAGTGGGTTTTGTGATGATGGAATTGCATCACAATGACACAAACTATATACCTATTACAGTATTGTTGTGCTTTCAGAGTGACTTAACCAACAAGTCTTATCTCAGTTGAGAAGCCGGCTGCCAGTTTGCTTGATTGATTAAACCCTTTTGTCTCTATTATTTCACACCCACACAACAGTCAAAGTGGGAGTATACGTGACCTTGTCCACTGGAAAAAGATGTTTCCAGCACATTTTTATATTGTTTATGTAGTGGATAGCTGGGAACTGTTAAAATAATCTGAAAGTTTAAGTCAATGCCCATTATATTTTTAATTTTTAACCATGTGTATACTTGTGTGATCAACATCCACATGTATTTCAACCATCCATACAGATTATGGGTTACCACCATCTATATGTATTCACCATCTGTATGAATTATCACCATCTATATGGATTTGAACCATCTGTATGGGTTACCACCATCTATATGGATACCAACTATCTGTATGGGTTACCTCCATCTATATGGATTCCAACAATCTATATGGGTTACCTCCATCTATATGTTTTCCAACCATCTGTACAGGTTACCACCATCTATATGGATTCCAACCATATGTATGGGTTACCTCCATCTATATGTATTCCAACCATCTGTACGATTTACCACCATCTATATGTATTACAACCATCTGAATGGGTTACCAATATCTATATGGATTCCAACCATCTGTATGGCTACTGCCATCTATATGTATTCCAACCATCAGTATGGTTTACCACCATCTGTATGTATTCCAACCATCTGTATGGTTTACCACCATCTATATGTATTCCAACCATCTGTATGGGTTATCACCATCTATATTTATTCTAACCATCTGTATAGGTTACCACCTTCTATATGTATTCTAACCATCTGTATGGTTTACCACCATCTATATATGTATTCCAACCATCTGTATGGGTTACCTCCATCTTTATGTATTCCAACCATCTGTATGGGTTACCACCATATTTATGTTTTTCCAACCATCTGTATGGATTACCACCATATATATGGATTCCAACCATCTCATTCTGTAAGGGTAACCACCATATATATGTTTTCAATCATCTGTATGGGTTACCACCATCTATATGTATTCCAACCATCTCTATGGAATACCTCTATCTGTATGGGTTACCACCATCTATATGTATTCCAACCATCTGTATGGGTTATCTCCGTCTATATGGATTCCAACCATAGATATGGGTTACAAGCAGCTATATTGGTTCCAACCATATGTATGGTTTACCACCATCTATATGTATTCCAACCATCTGTATGGGTTACAACCATCTATATGAATGCCAACCATATGTATGGTTTACCGCCATCTCTATGTATTCCAGCCATCTGTTTGGGTTACCGCCATCTATATGGATTCCAACCATCTATATGAATGCCAACCATATGTATGGTTTACCGCCATCTCTATGTATTCCAGCCATCTGTTTGGGTTACCGCCATCTATATGGATTCCAACCATCTATATGGGTTATCACCATCTTTATGTATTCCAACCATATGTAGGGGTTACCACCATCTATATGTATTCCAACCATCTGTATGGGTTACAACCATCTATATGGATTCCAACCATATGTATGGTTTACCGCCATCTTTATGTATTCCAGCCATCTGTTTGGGTTACCTCCATTTATATGGATTCCAACCATCTATATGGGTTATCACCATCTTTATGTATTCCAGCCATCTGTATTGGTTACATCCATCTATATGGATTCCAACCATCTGTATGGTTTACCACCATCTATATGGATTCCAACCATCTATATGGGTTATCACCATCTATATGTATTCCAACCATCTGTATGGTTTACCACCATTTATATGGATTCCAACTATCTGTACAGGTTACCAACATCTATATGTATTCCAATCATATGTAGGGGTTACCACCATCTATATGTATTCCAACCATCTGTATGGGTTACCACCATCTTTATGGATTTCAACCATCTGTACAGGTTACCACCATCTATATGTATTCAAACCATATTTAGGTGTTACCACCATCTATATGGATTCCAACCATCTGTAAAGGTTACCACCATCTATATGGATTCCAACCATCTGTAAAGGTTACCACCATCTATATGTATTCCAACCATCTGTATGGGTTACCACCATCTATATGGATTTCAACCATCTGTACAGGCTACCACCATCTATATGTATTCAAACCATATTTAGGGGTTACCACCATCTATGTGGATTCCAACCATCTGTAAAGGTTACCACCATCTATATGGATTCCAACCATCTGTATGGGTTACATCCAACTATATGGATTACCACCATATGTATGAGTTACCACCATCTGTATGGGTTACCACCATTTATAAGGACTACCACCATATATACGGGTTACCTCAATCTATATGGATTCCAACATTATGTATGGGCTACCGCCATATGGATTACCACCATATACATGGGTTACCAGCAGCTATATGGATTACCACCAACTATATGGGTTACCACCATCTATATGAGTTACCTCCATCTATATTGATTACCACCATCTGTATGGGTTACATCCAACTATATGGACTACCACCATATTTATGGGTTACCACCATTTGTATGGTTACCACCATCTATAAGGACTACCACCATATATATGGGTTACCTCGATCTATATGGATTCCAACATTAAGTATGGGCTACATCCATATGGATTACCACCATATACATGGGTTACCAGCAGCTATATGGATTACCACCTTATATATGGGTAACCACCATCTATATTGATTAACACCATCTGTATGGATTACCACCGTCCATATGGCTTACCACCATCTGTATGGATTACCACTATCTGTATGGGTTATCTCCATCTATATGGATTACCGCCATCTATATGGATTACATCCATCTATATGGATTACCACCATATTTATGGATTACCATCATATTTATGGATTACCACTATATAGATGGATTAAATCCATTTGTATGGGTTACCAGCAGCTATATGGATTACCACCATCTATATGGGTTACCACCATCTATATGGGTTACCACCATCTATATGGGTTACCTGGGTTACCACCATCTATATGGGTTACCACCATCTATTTGGGTTACCATCCATATGGGTTACCAGCAACTGTATGGGTTACCGCCATCTATATTGGTTACCAGCAGCTATATGGCATGTGGGGCTATTTCAGACATCCCTGTGGCTTATCGAGAGAAGTTACCCCCCTTGATATAACTTTTATTATGATAAAATAAAAATTGAAATAAATTTTCGTTTTCTTGCTTCCTTTTTTAATTTTATAACAGCATATATGCTCCTTATATGTTCTATATAAAAAATACTCTAAACATGTTTTCGGCCAGTTTTAACCTCTTATAAACCTTAGTTGAGATTTATTGCTAACTTACTACAACATATACGTTTATTGCAAATAAAATTTTCCTATGATGATATTTAGATATAGAAAATATAATAATTGCATCTTGCTTTGATTTTGATTTGAAAATGAGACAAAATATAATTCTGAATTATTTTCTGTATGTTCAACAGAGCGTACTATTGTACCCAATACAGCAAATTACTGTACCCAATTAAAAACAGCATGTATGTCGCTATATCAGCCAGCAGATGTTGGTCAGTCCCGACCTGTTTATATACACATGGTGATATTGCAAGTTATGTATAGTTTAAATTGTTGTTGTTATTTATGTATTTTACTTATATTCTGAAGAATAGATTTATTTTAATTTCATATTTTACCTAAAGAACCTTCAAGATACTTCAAAATCAAGAACATATCTTTTGTAATCCAAAAAATTATTTAATCGTGTATTTCTTTCGCACAAATTTATGTTTTTATGTCTTTGTTATGAAATAAATCAGTGGACTAAGAAAATTGATTAAAGAGTATGTATAATTTGGATAATTGATTTATATCAATAAAGACCAAAACCAGTGACTAAATAACAACAATACTTTATGCGAGGCATATTAATTGAACAAAGACATTTGATAATGTAATTGGTTGATAAGTATAACTGTTAATACAGCATAATTAGCAATTATCATTATTTTGAATTACTCATTTTAATGATCTTTTTAAGATATTTTTAAAAATGTGCAATAGTGCTCTTTTTAGTCTTCAGCTTTTAATTTAAATCTTGATTAATTGCAGATTTTAGTATAAAGATCAGCAATATTTTACATAGAGCTTTATCATGTACAATAAGTGTGCTTTACATAAATATGCATAAAGAATGAATGAAGGAATCAATCAATCTTATAATTCTTTTAGAATGGCTTTGTACAAGTGTTAACGTTCATATAGATGTTTTGTTATATGACGTGTATATAGATTAGACAAAAATAAAGATAATAACTATGAAATGAATGGTGTTTTGAGGAACAAAAATTATTTAATTATTTAAAGAAATATAAAGGTACTGAGATTACTTCATTTAGTTTAGTAATCTGTTCTGAAATAGATAATTTAACTGCAAACATGTTTCATTTTGTGTATTTCTATGTTTGTTTTATAGTCATCGCATTGATATATTGTAATTAACTCAATACAAGTTAGTAATTATAAACCAATATCAGATGTTTATAAATATTACAACATATTGAATTTAAACGTTTTCCTAAGATCAGGAAAGTAATATGTAAATCTAATAATCCTTGTACAGAAAAACAGAGACCCCTCCTCCCTCTGTCTGTTTTTCAAATCTCAAACAATGGAATAAGCCAGTGTTTATTTATGACCTTAATTATCGACTACCCCTGCCCGGAGGTAATAATAATATTGGGGGTAATAATATAATTTATTAGGCTGTAGTTGAGCAATTATAATTCAACACAAGTTTGTTGTTCAGTTTTTTTTTAAATTAGCTATTTGATTTAACATAGATATCCAGATAAATTGATAACAAATTCAAATTTTATAAACAGATAACAGAACGTGAGGAAAAATGCAAATGTGTGTATTTCTCGATTATGCGATGGCTTTATTAATTAAATGTATTGATAATAATTCTTTAAACATCGTAATATTTTTCTTAACTTACGAACAGTTTTAAGTTTAATTTTTCAAAAGAAAGATCCTCTCGTATATTGAAGGAGTGTAGGGCAAAACACTTCCCGGACAAAACACCTCACCTTCATTTTTGTAAACAAAACACCTCCCAAGAATTTTACAAGGTGGACAAAACCCCTCATGCAGATTTTACAAGGCGGACAAAACACCTCCCACGAATTTTGTCCGCCTATACAAAAATGAGGATGAGGTGTTTTGTCCGTCATCTTTTGTTCACCCATATTGAAGTGGTATGCGAAACATATTAATCTGTTGTAACGACATAATCTTATGATATTATAACACGAGGTTCTTAAAAGAAGTTGTTAAAAATGAAATATGGTCAAATACAATTTTAGGCTTTATTGAAAACACATGTGCTAATATAAAGATATCTGTTTAAAACAAAATTTTATATAATGATATAACCGTAATAATTTTCTTTTAAAAACAACAACATCAAGTTTAAAATATCATTTGAATATCAGTGCACTTGTCCCGTTAACTCAGAAAGTAATACGTCTGACTATCAACCCTCGGGTCGTGAATTCGAATCCCCACCCAGCACTAATCTCTGTGATTAGTGGAGCGTGTGGTCCAGTGACAGAGCACCGAACCCATGAACAGAGGGTCGTGGATTCTATCCTCTGCCACAACTATGTGTAGTGTCCTTGAGCAAGACACCTTTTCTGCATATACTTAGTACTGGCATACCTAAGAGACTTCGAGCGTGATTTGCTTAAGTTGTAAGAACTTGTTTCACAATTGAAGAAAAATAAATAAGTTTAAAATAAAGAGTCCCTGTGATTTACGACATCATGTCTCATTGTCATTATGTCTCTTTCATATATAAGTTTATATAATCATTTAACCGTAATAATTTCATTTATTTATTTATTCATAGTAACACAAAATAATCAATCTTTAACTATTGATTGAAAAATAAAATAAACTATATCAAAGTATATTGAAATTTGTAATTAAAATCATTAATCGATGTTATATTTTTACACATTAAATTCGATAAAATGATTTTAGCATTTAAGTCAAATTCAATAATTTCTTTTTTAAACTGCACACCAAAATACCCTTATCAAAACAAGGACATATATAAGACCATGTCAAATTGTATCCGACGGTATATATTACTCAACATGCATACATAATTTTATTGTTGGAACGGAACAATACCTGTATGTTTTATCGTGGTCTAAGGGAAGTAATTCGATTCATCTCCAATATCACCAAACTGCGCAGAGGCAATTATTGGATAACTCTTGAAAATCTGAAATAGTCCAGTATGGGTTACCACCATTTATATGGGTTACCACAATCTATATGGGTTACCAGCATCTATATGGGTTACCACCATCTATATGGTATGCCAGCAGCTATATGGGTTACCAGCAGCTATATGGGTTACCACCATCTATATGGGTTACCAGCAGCAATATGGGTTACCAGCAGCTATATGGATTACCACCATCTATATGGTTTACCATCAGCTATATGGGTTATCAGCAGCTATATGGATTACCACCATCTATATGGATTACCAGCAGCAATATGGGTTACCACCATCTATATTGGTTACCAGCAGCTATATGGGTTACCACCATCTATATGGTTTACCAACAGCTATATGGTTTACCACCATCTATATGGGTTACCATCAGCTATATGGGTTATCAGCAGCTATATGGATTACCACCATCTATATGGACTACCAGCAGCAATATGGGTTACAACCATCTATATTGGTTACCAGCAGCTATATGGGTTACCATCAGCTATATGGGTTACCAGCAGCAATATGGGTTACCACCATCTATACATGTTACCACCATCTGTATGGGTTAACATCAGCTATATGGGTTACCACCATCTATATGGGTTACCATCAGCTATATGGGTTACCAGCAGCTATATGGGTTACCACAATCTATATTGGTTACCAGCAGCAATATGGGTTACCAGCAGCTATATGGGTTACCACCATCTGTATGGGTTACCATCAGCTATATGGGTTACCAGCAGCTATATGGGTTACCACCATTTATATGGGTTACCACCATCTATATGGTTACCACAATCTATATGGGTTACCACCATTTGTATGGTTTACCAGCAGTTATATGGGTTACCATCAGCTATATGGGTTACCAGCAGCTATATGGGTTACCACAATCTATATGGGTTACCAGCAGCTATATGGTTTACCAGCAGCTATATGGGTTACCACAATCTCTATGGGTTACCATCAGCTATATGGATTACCACCATCTATATGGTTACCAGCAGCTATATGGGTTACCACCATCTATATGGTTACCAGCAGCTATATGGGTTACCAGCAGCTATATGGGTTGCCACCATCTATATGGGTTACCACCATCTATATGGGTTACCACCATCTGTATGGGTTATCAGCAGCTATATGGGTTACCACCATCTATATGGGTTACCAGCAGCTATATGGGTTATCAGCAGCTACATGGGTTACCACAATCTATATAGGTTACCAGTAGCTATATGGATTACCACCATCTACAGGGCACTCGTTTGGCCAATTTTTGGGCCGAATATCGGCCCCATTCCCCTCCTAAAATAATATGTTATTTTCCCCTTTCTAAGAAAAACAATCCCCTTGAAAACAAAAATAAAATCGGAAGGAAAATCACGAAGTTACTCGTCGGCCGGACATAAGAACGAATAGTTTTG
>JAPMAH010000032.1:24500-70500 GCA_029582155.1 Panopea generosa
CTATTTTAAAATGGTTCATGATATTTGAATAATATTCAATCACTGATTATAATTGTATCATTCATCTTTTTATGATGAAAAAAAAAGTTTATTTAAAGAGTTTATTACCTCTTATAATAATTGCTATATACAGACATTTATGCTATAACACAGGGGGAGTAATTTGACATCAAACTAACCCCACCCCATGGCTGCCATGCTTTTTGACAAATCAAGATTTCTTGAACAAACTTGGTAGAGAGTCACCCAAGGAACATTTTTGTGAAATTATTTTAAAATTGAGCCATTAGTTTCTGACAAAAAGATTTTTTAAGTTTCTACTATAGCTTATATAGTAAACTAACCCCAACCCCTGGCCGCCATGTTTTTTGACAAATCAAGATGCCTTGACCAAACTTGGTAGAGGGTCACCCAAGGATCATTTCTGTGAAATTATATCAAAATTGTCCCAGTGGTTTCAGAGGAGAAGTTGTTAAAAGCTAAAAGTTAACGACGGACGACAGACAACGGACACCAGGCAATCATAAAAGCTCACCTGTGAGCCTTCATCTCAGGTGAGCTAAAAAATAACCTCCAGACACTTGAAAATTTTCTTGCAAAAAAAACATGACAAGTTACCAAAGAGCAGTAAATTCGAGATAAGTAACTTGCAGTTGATTTATACAATAAAGTTTGTTATTTTGTCCAGTACACAATGTATATATAATACTATATTAATACATAATTAGAAGAAGCAGGAAAAAGGAGTTAAGATATGATATTATAAGAAGACAGTATTATACAACATCTATTCCTGTACTTTTCCTTTCTCTGTGAAAGAATTCTAAATTTGATAATTATGAAACAACATTTTTACATCAAATGATTTGATCTTATACATGTAACCCATATTGCTGCTGTTAACCAATACAGCTGCTGGTAACCCATATAGCTTGTGGTAACCCATATAGATGGTGGTAACCCAAATAGCTGCTGGTAACCCATATAGCTGCTGGTAACCCATATAGATGGTGGTAATCCATATAGCTGCTGGTAACCCATATAGCTGCTGGTAACCCATACAGCTGCTGGTAATCAATATAGCTGCTGGTAACCCATATAGATGGTGGTAATCCACATAGCTGCTGGTAACCCATACAGCTGCTGGTAACCCATATAGCTGCTGGTAACCCATATAGCTGCTAACCCATATAGATTGTGGTAACCCATATAGCTGGTGGTACATGTAACCCATATAACTGCTGGTAACCCATATAGATGGTGGTAACCCATATAGCTGCTGGTAACCCATATAGATGGTGGTAATCCATATAGCTGCTGGTAACCCATACAGCTGCTTGTAACCCATACAGCTGCTGGTAACCCATATGCTGCTGGTAACCTATATAGCTGCTAACCCATATAGATGGTGGTAACCCATATAGCTGCTGGTAACCCATATAGCTGCTAACCCATATAGATGGTGGTAACCCATATAGCTGGTGGTACATGTAACCCATATAACTGCTGGTAACCCATATAGATGGTGGTAACCCATATAGTTGCTGGTAACCCATATAGCTGCTGATAAACCATATAGATGGTGGTAACCCATATAGCTCCTGATAACCCATATAGATGGTGGTAACCCATATAGCTGCTGGTAACCCATATAGCAGCTGGTAATCCATATAGCTGCTGGTAACCCATATAGATGACATACCCATACAGATGGTGGTAATCCATATAGATGGTGGTAATCCATATAGATAGATATAATCCATACAGATGGTGGTAATCCATACAAATGGAGGTAACCCATACAGATAGTGGTAATCCATAAAGATGGTGGTAACCCATATAGCTACTGGTAACCAATATAGATGGTGGTAACCCATATAGCTGCTTGGCATCCATATAGATGGTGGTAACCAATATAGTTGGTGGTAACCCATATAGCTGCTGGTAACCCATATAGATGGTGGTAATCAATATAGAAGGTGGTAACCCATATAGATGGTGGAAATCCATACAGCTGCTGGTAACCCATATTTCTGCTGGTAACCCATATAGATAATGGTAACCCATATATAGCTGCTGGTAACCAATATAGATGGTGGTAACCCATATTGCTGCTGGTAATCCATATAGCTGCTGGTAAACCATATAGTAGTGGTAATCCATATAGCTGCTGGTAACCAATATTGCTGCTGGTAATCCATATAGATCAGGGCACTAGACAACTTTTGGGGACAGGTACCCATACCCTCTGGAAGGGGAATTTTTCTTCGTTTTAAGACTAATAGGGGAATTTTTAGCCATATAAATATTACTACTTTTCACACTTATTAATACTGTTTTCAATCATTTCCAACAGATGTAGCTACATAATAATTTTCTGACAAATACAACAAATGATTATGCAAGTTGTTCTACTATATTTATTTTTTTCTTTCATGAATTAAAACATCTCAGTGACACATCCTTATATGTCAATTTTTTTAGCCTTTGAAGTAAAATGGCCAATGGCCTTCTCAAGTTGTGTGTTACTTATTGATGTTGCCCCTTCATGGACAATCCTGATAATACTATCAAGAAATCTTCTGGGTTCCCGAAGTGAGTGACTTAGAAAGGTAGCTCTCTGCAGCTTTTAAGTGTTTCTCAGACTTGTCATGGGTTGTGAGACGTCTTGTTGGATGAGTGCCTAATTGGATTCCACGTGAAATATATGCAGTTGTCTCATCAGTTGTAGTACTACTGTACAGAAATTCACAATATTTGCAGCAGTTACTTCCTTAAAGGCACTATAATACAACCACTTGAAAGAGAGTTCATATCTAGTTGTGTCAAACAACCTATTATCAGGTATTAATACATGACGTTTCTTATCAACATGGACAATGTCCTATTCACCATCAGAATCAGAACTGGACACAGCTTCAGACCGCAAGGCTTTACATTTTTGGGAATCGGAACATGGCAGGTCAGAGGATTTTTGAGGCTCTAGCGATCTTGTAGTGGGATGGATCCCCGGGTTTTCTAAATTTTGTTTTGCTTGCAACTTTTTCTGTTTGAATAAGATGTCTATTTTTTTACAATTATCTACTGTTTTCGATGTTATTTTTCACCGGTAATGTATTTGTTTATGTGACATTTTTCACCTGCTAAGGGCAATATCCGAAAAATCCGAATGAATCCATACCAACTTGTTACGAGAAAATTCATTGGACAGTCAATCAAGGGAGAAGACTCGTGAATGTTTTATTGGATTCGTACTCAAAACTATTCGTTCTTATGTCCGGCCGACGAGTAACTTCGTGATTTTCCTTCCGATTTTATTTTTGTTTTCAAGGGGATTGTTTTTCTTAGAAAGGGGAAACTAACATATTATTTTAGGAGGGGAATGGGGCCGATATTCGGCCCAAAAATTGGCCAAACGAGTGCCCTGTAGATGGTGGTAATCCATATAGCTGCTGGTAACCTATATAGATTGTGGTAACCCATATAGCTGCTGATAACCCATATAGCTGCTGGTAACCCATATAGATGGTGGTAACCCATATAGCTGCTGATAACCCATACAGATGGTGGTAACCCATATAGCTGCTGGTAACCATATAGATGGTGGTAACCCATATAGCTGCTGGTAACCATATAGATGGTGGTAATCCATATAGCTGATGGTAACCCATAGAGATTGTGGTAACCCATATAGCTGCTGGTAAACCATATAGCTGCTGGTAACCCATATAGATTGTGGTAACCCATATAGCTGCTGGTAACCCATATAGCTGATGGTAACCCATATAACTGCTGGTAAACCATACAGATGGTGGTAACCCATATAGATTGTGGTAACCATATAGATGGTGGTAACCCATATAGATGGTGGTAACCCATATAGCTGCTGGTAACCCATATAGCTGATGGTAACCCATACAGATGGTGGTAACCCATATAGCTGCTGGTAACCCATATTGCTGCTGGTACCCAATATAGATTGTGGTAACCCATATAGCTGCTGGTAACCCATATAGCTGATGGTAACCCATATAGATGGTGGTAACCCATATAGCTGATGTTAACCCATACAGATGGTGGTAACATGTATAGATGGTGGTAACCCATATTGCTGCTGGTAACCCATATAGCTGATGGTAACCCATATAGCTGCTGGTAACCAATATAGATGGTTGTAACCCATATTGCTGCTGGTAGTCCATATAGATGGTGGTAATCCATATAGCTGCTGATAACCCATATAGCTGATGGTAACCCATATAGATGGTGGTAAACCATATAGCTGTTGGTAAACCATATAGATGGTGGTAACCCATATAGCTGCTGGTAACCAATATAGATGGTGGTAACCCATATTGCTGCTGGTAATCCATATAGATGGTGGTAATCCATATAGCTGCTGATAACCCATATAGCTGATGGTAAACCATATAGATGGTGGTAATCCATATAGCTGCTGGTAACCCATATTGCTGCTGGTAACCCATATAGATGGTGGTAACCCATATAGCTGCTGGTAACCCATATAGCTGCTGGCATACCATATAGATGGTGGTAACCCATATAGATGCTGGTAACCCATATAGATTGTGGTAACCCATATAAATGGTGGTAACCCATACTGGACTATTTCAGATTTTCAAGAGTTATCCAATAATTGCCTCTGCGCAGTTTGGTGATATTGGAGATGAATCGAATTACTTCCCTTAGACCACGATAAAACATACAGGTATTGTTCCGCTCCAACAATAAAATTATGTATGCATGTTGAGTAATATATACCGTCGGATACAATTTGACATGGTCTTATATATGTCCTTGTTTTGATAAGGGTATTTTGGTGTGCAGTTTAAAAAAGAAATTATTGAATTTGACTTAAATGCTAAAATCATTTTATCGAATTTAATGTGTAAAAATATAACATCGATTAATGATTTTAATTACAAATTTCAATATACTTTGATATAGTTTATTTTATTTTTCAATCAATAGTTAAAGATTGATTATTTTGTGTTACTATGAATAAATAAATAAATGAAATTATTACGGTTAAATGATTATATAAACTTATATATGAAAGAGACATAATGACAATGAGACATGATGTCGTAAATCACAGGGACTCTTTATTTTAAACTTATTTATTTTTCTTCAATTGTGAAACAAGTTCTTACAACTTAAGCAAATCACGCTCGAAGTCTCTTAGGTATGCCAGTACTAAGTATATGCAGAAAAGGTGTCTTGCTCAAGGACACTACACATAGTCGTGGCAGAGGATAGAATCCACGACCCTCTGTTCATGGGTTCGGTGCTCTGTCACTGGACCACACGCTCCACTAATCACAGAGATTAGTGCTGGGTGGGGATTCGAATTCACGACCCGAGGGTTGATAGTCAGACGTATTACTTTCTGAGTTAACGGGACAAGTGCACTGATATTCAAATGATATTTTAAACTTGATGTTGTTGTTTTTAAAAGAAAATTATTACGGTTATATCATTATATAAAATTTTGTTTTAAACAGATATCTTTATATTAGCACATGTGTTTTCAATAAAGCCTAAAATTGTATTTGACCATATTTCATTTTTAACATCTTCTTTTAAGAACCTCGTGTTATAATATCATAAGATTATGTCGTTACAACAGATTAATATGTTTCGCATACCACTTCAATATGGGTGAACAAAAGATGACGGACAAAACACCTCCCGGACAAAACACCTCATCCTCATTTTTGTATAGGCGGACAAAATTCGTGGGAGGTGTTTTGTCCGCCTTGTAAAATCTGCATGAGGGGTTTTGTCCACCTTGTAAAATTCTTGGGAGGTGTTTTGTTTACAAAAATGAAGGTGAGGTGTTTTGTCCGGGAAGTGTTTTGCCCTACACTCCTTCAATATACGAGAGGATCTTTCTTTTGAAAAATTAAACTTAAAACTGTTCGTAAGTTAAGAAAAATATTACGATGTTTAAAGAATTATTATCAATACATTTAATTAATAAAGCCATCGCATAATCGAGAAATACACACATTTGCATTTTTCCTCACGTTCTGTTATCTGTTTATAAAATTTGAATTTGTTATCAATTTATCTGGATATCTATGTTAAATCAAATAGCTAATTTAAAAAAAACTGAACAACAAACTTGTGTTGAATTATAATTGCTCAACTACAGCCTAATAAATTATATTATTACCCCCAATAAAATTACAAGTTTTGCCTCCGGGCAGGGGTAGTCGATAATTAAGGTCATAAATAAACACTGGCTTATTCCATTGTTTGAGATTTGAAAAACAGACAGAGGGAGGAGGGGTCTCTGTTTTTTTGTACAAGGATTATTAGATTTACATATTACTTTCCTGATCTTAGGAAAACGTTTAAATTCAATATGTTGTAATATTTATAAACATCTGATATTGGTTTATAATTACTAACTTGTATTGAGTTAATTACAATATATCAATGCGATGACTATAAAACAAACATAGAAATACACAAAATGAAACATGTTTGCAGTTAAATTATCTATTTCAGAACAAATTACTAAACTAAATGAAGTAATCTCAGTACCTTTATATTTCTTTAAATAATTAAATAATTTTTGTTCCTCAAAACACCATTCATTTCATAGTTATTATCTTTATTTTTGTCTAATCTATATACACGTCATATAACAAAACATCTATATGAACGTTTACACTTGTACAAAGCCATTCTAAAAGAATTATAAGATTGATTGATTCCTTCATTCATTCTTTATGCATATTTATGTAAAGCACACTTATTGTACATGATAAAGCTCTATGTAAAATATTGCTGATCTTTATACTAAAATCTGCAATTAATCAAGATTTAAATTAAAAGCTGAAGACGAAAAAGAGCACTATTGCACATTTTTAAAAATATCTTAAAAAGATCATTAAAATGAGTAATTCAAAATAATGATAATTGCTAATTATGCTGTATTAACAGTTATACTTATCAACCAATTACATTATCAAATGTCTTTGTTCAATTAATATGCCTCGCATAAAGTATTGTTGTTATTTAGTCACTGGTTTTGGTCTTTATTGATATAAATCAATTATCCAAATTATACATACTCTTTAATCAATTTTCTTAGTCCACTGATTTATTTCATAACAAAGACATAAAAACATAAATTTGTGCGAAAGAAATACACGATTAAATAATTTTTTGGATTACAAAAGATATGTTCTTGATTTTGAAGTATCTTGAAGGTTCTTTAGGTAAAATATGAAATTAAAATAAATCTATTCTTCAGAATATAAGTAAAATACATAAATAACAACAACAATTTAAACTATACATAACTTGCAATATCACCATGTGTATATAAACAGGTCGGGACTGACCAACATCTGCTGGCTGATATAGCGACATACATGCTGTTTTTAATTGGGTACAGTAATTTGCTGTATTGGGTACAATAGTACGCTCTGTTGAACATACAGAAAATAATTCAGAATTATATTTTGTCTCATTTTCAAATCAAAATCAAAGCAAGATGCAATTATTATATTTTCTATATCTAAATATCATCATAGGAAAATTTTATTTGCAATAAACGTATATGTTGTAGTAAGTTAGCAATAAATCTCAACTAAGGTTTATAAGAGGTTAAAACTGGCCAAAAACATGTTTAGAGTATTTTTTATATAGAACATATAAGGAGCATATATGCTGTTATAAAATTAAAAAAGGAAGCAAGAAAACGAAAATTTATTTCAATTTTTATTTTATCATAATAAAAGTTATATCAAGGGGGGTAACTTCTCTCGATAAGCCACAGGGATGTCTGAAATAGCCCCACATGCCATATAGCTGCTGGTAACCAATATAGATGGCGGTAACCCATACAGTTGCTGGTAACCCATATGGATGGTAACCCAAATAGATGGTGGTAACCCATATAGATGGTGGTAACCCAGGTAACCCATATAGATGGTGGTAACCCATATAGATGGTGGTAACCCATATAGATGGTTGTAATCCATATAGCTGCTGGTAACCCATACAAATGGATTTAATCCATCTATATAGTGGTAATCCATAAATATGATGGTAATCCATACATATGGTGGTTATCCATATAGATGGATGTAATCCATATAGATGGCGGTAATCCATATAGATGGAGATAACCCATACAGATAGTGGTAATCCATACAGATGGTGGTAAGCCATATGGACGGTGGTAATCCATACAGATGGTGTTAATCAATATAGATGGTGGTTACCCATATATAAGGTGGTAATCCATATAGCTGCTGGTAACCCATGTATATGGTGGTAATCCATATGGATGTAGCCCATACATAATGTTGGAATCCATATAGATCGAGGTAACCCATATATATGGTGGTAGTCCTTATAGATGGTGGTAACCATACAAATGGTGGTAACCAATAAATATGGTGGTAGTCCATATAGTTGGATGTAACCCATACAGATGGTGGTAATCAATATAGATGGAGGTAACTCATATAGATGGTGGTAACCCATATAGTTGGTGGTAATCCATATAGCTGCTGGTAACCCATGTATATGGTGGTAATCCATATGGCGGTAGCCCATACATAATGTTGGAATCCATATAGATTGAGGTAACCCGTATATATGGTGGTAGTCCTTATAGATGGTGGTAACCCATACAGATGGTGGTAACTCATACATATGGTGGTAATCCATATAGTTGGATGTAACCCATACAGATGGTTGGAATCCATATAGATGGTGGTAACCTTTACAGATGGTTGGAATCCACATAGATGGTGGTAACCCCTAAATATGGTTTGAATACATATAGATGGTGGTAGCCTGTACAGATGGTTGAAATCCATATAGATGGTGGTAACCCATACAGATGGTTGGAATACATATAGATGGTGGTAACCTTTACAGATGGTTGGAATCCATATAGATGGTGGTAACCTTTACAGATGGTTGGAATCCATATAGATGGTGGTAACACCTAAATATGGTTTGAATACATATAGATGGTGGTAACCTGTACAGATGGTTGAAATCCATAAAGATGGTGGTAACCCATACAGATGGTTGGAATACATATAGATGGTGGTAACCCCTACATATGATTGGAATACATATAGATGTTGGTAACCTGTACAGATAGTTGGAATCCATATAAATGGTGGTAAACCATACAGATGGTTGGAATACATATAGATGGTGATAACCCATATAGATGGTTGGAATCCATATAGATGGTGGTAAACCATACAGATGGTTGGAATCCATATAGATGGATGTAACCAATACAGATGGCTGGAATACATAAAGATGGTGATAACCCATATAGATGGTTGGAATCCATATAAATGGAGGTAACCCAAACAGATGGCTGGAATACATAAAGATGGCGGTAAACCATACATATGGTTGGAATCCATATAGATGGTTGTAACCCATACAGATGGTTGGAATACATATAGATGGTGGTAACCCCTACATATGGTTGGAATACATAAAGATGGTGATAACCCATATAGATGGTTGGAATCCATATAGATGGCGGTAACCCAAACAGATGGCTGGAATACATAGAGATGGCGGTAAACCATACATATGGTTGGCATTCATATAGATGGTTGTAACCCATACAGATGGTTGGAATACATATAGATGGTGGTAAACCATACATATGGTTGGAACCAATATAGCTGCTTGTAACCCATATCTATGGTTGGAATCCATATAGATGGTGGTAACCCATACAGATAGAGGTATTCAATAGAGATGGTTGGAATACATATAGATGGTTGTAACCCATACAGATGATTGAAAACATATATATGGTGGTTATCCTTACAGAATGAGATGGTTGGAATCCATATATATGGTGGTAATCCATACAGATGGTTGGAAAAACATAAATATGGTGGTAACCCATACAGATGGTTGGAATACATAAAGATGGAGGTAACCCATACAGATGGTTGGAATACATATATAGATGGTGGTAAACCATACAGATGGTTAGAATACATATAGAAGGTGGTAACCTATACAGATGGTTAGAATAAATATAGATGGTGATAACCCATACAGATGGTTGGAATACATATAGATGGTGGTAAACCATACAGATGGTTGGAATACATACAGATGGTGGTAAACCATACTGATGGTTGGAATACATATAGATGGCAGTAGCCATACAGATGGTTGGAATCCATATAGATATTGGTAACCCATTCAGATGGTTGTAATACATATAGATGGTGGTAAACCGTACAGATGGTTGGAATACATATAGATGGAGGTAACCCATACATATGGTTGGAATCCATATAGATGGTGGTAACCTGTACAGATGGTTGGAAAACATATAGATGGAGGTAACCCATATAGATTGTTGGAATCCATATAGATGGAGGTAACCCATACAGATAGTTGGTATCCATATAGATGGTGGTAATCCATACAGATGGTTCAAATCCATATAGATGGTGATAATTCATACAGATGGTGAATACATATAGATGGTGGTAACCCATAATCTGTATGGATGGTTGAAATACATGTGGATGTTGATCACACAAGTATACACATGGTTAAAAATTAAAGATATAATGGGCATTGACTTAAACTTTCAGATTATTTTAACAGTTCCCAGCTATCCACTACATAAACAATATAAAAATGTGCTGGAAACATCTTTTTCCAGTGGACAAGGTCACGTATACTCCCACTTTGGCTGTTGTGTGGGTGTGAAATAATAGAGACAAAAGGGTTTAATCAATCAAGCAAACTGGCAGCCGGCTTCTGAACTGAGATAAGACTTGTTGGTTAAGTCACTCTGAAAGCACAACAATACTGTAATAGGTATATAGTTTGTGTCATTGTGATGCAATTCCATCATCACAAAACCCACTGTACACTTTATAAATTACAGGACAATCAGCCTGCTGATAAATGGGGATTGGAGAACAGAAGTGCTGCCTTCTGATGATTAATGGGGATTAATGGGGATTGGAAAATAGAAGAGCTGCCTTCTGGTGATAAATGGGGATTGTAGAACAGAAGAGCTGCCTTCAGGTGTTTAATGGGGATTGGAGAACAGAAGAGTTGCCTTCTGATGATTAATGGGGATTAATGAGGATTGGAGAATAAACGAGCTGCCTTCTGGTGATTAATGGGGATAGGAGAACAGAAGAGAAGGGACTGGAGAATAAAATAACTGCCTTCTGGTGATTAATGGGGATTGAAAAACAGAAGAGCTGCCTTCTGATAATTAATGGGGATTAATGGGGATTGGAGAATATAAGAGCTGCCTTCTGGTGATAAATGGGTATTGTAGAACAGAAGAGCTGCCTTCTGCCAATAAATGGGGATTGTAGAACAGAAGAGCTGCCTTCTGACAATAAATGGGGATTGTAGAACAGAAGAGCTGCCTTCTGGTGTTTAATGGGGATTGGAGAACAGAAGAGTTGCCTTCTGGTTATTAATGAGGATTGGAGAATAAAAGAGCTGCCTTCTGGTGATTAATGGGGATAGGATAATAGAAGAGAAGGGATTGGAGAATAAAAGAACAACCTTCTGGTGATTAATGGCGATCGGAAAACAGAAGAGCTGCCTTCTGGTGATTAATGGGGATTGGAGTACAGAAGAACTGCCTTCTGGTGATTAATGGTTATTGGAGAACAGAAGAGCTGCTTTCTGGTGATTAATGGGGATTGTAGAAAAGAAGAGCTGTCTTCTGACAATAAATGGGGATTGTAGAACAGAAGAGCTGTCTTCTGGTGATAAATGGGGATTGGAGTATAAAAGCACTGCCTTTTTATGATAAATGGGGATTGGAGAATAGGAAAGCTGCCTTCTGATGATAAAATGGGATTGGAGAATAGAAGAGCTGCTTTCTGAAAAGCTGTTTATATATCCTAAATACAGACAAAAACAATAACCTCTCCGGGGAGAGGGAAAACAATTACTTAATTACCAGGTTTAAGAAAATAACTTCTTTCAGATAAATCTCTTTTCCTGAATCAGTTTTTTTCCTAGAATGAAGAATTACTCAACACCCGAAGTAAAAAGGAAGCTTTTTACCAGGACCAAGAAAATCATTTACTTTTTTATTGCATGATGACAACTTTTCCATGGAATATAAAGAACACTTCTTCACAGCAGTGAGAACAGGAGTTGAATCTCCTTTTGCAAAGCACGAGTATGGCAATTTTCATTTTCTGCAGCTCCTTATAAAAGTCCTGTTTAACAAGAGAAACTGCGGGTGATGAAAAAGGCCAAAGATGAACAACTTGCTGCTGGTCTTTTCTTACTTTTGGGTATAATGAAAAACTTTCTACTTTTAAAATGGAATATGGCTCTTTTCTGTACCTGAGAAGAATAGTTGTTACTTCTGGATATGAGACAACCAGTTGTTACTTCTGGATATGAGACAACCAGTTGTTACTTCTCGATATGAAACAACCAGATCTCATGTCTCAGCAAAAAGATGAGGGGAGGTTCTTTTCAAGGCCGGAGGGAAACATAATTTAAGACATAATAAATCTTTAAAAAAATATATTTTATGGTTTCAGAGAAGAAACAATTAAATGAAATTGCGGGATATAACTCTTTCAACAAAAACTGAGAAAAACTGTTCTTACTTTTTGGGTATACAAAAATTACTCATTCCATTCAATAAGAGATGTCTGTTTCCAACACCTGAATAAAATCATTCACATTTCTGCCGATGACAAAACTCATTGATTCCAGAGAGTTTGGAGTTTTTAAGGTCTTGAGATTATTTTTAATATTTCTGGGTATGAGAAAATATTTCCTTCATGTGAGATAAAGACTTTTTCTTTTAAAGGCCTAAAGAATTGTTCATATTAATGGATTTCAGCTACAACTTGCCAGGCCCAATTAGCTCAGTCATTAGCATGTCTGACTATCAATCCAGGAGTCATGAGTTCGAATCCCTATCCGGCCACAATCTCCATGATGGTTCAAATACAACATTGCATCTCATTATCATTCATCTTTTACTGCTGATTCAAGTGGGAAAGTTATCAGATACTTGCGTTGATAGGGTGTGCTCGAGTACTGGTTAACCTCCCAGGATCTCAGGAAACAGATAGTCAGACTGATCATCTGTTAGCCCTCGATGGCATAAAAATGACGCTAAATATTCAATCAATCAGATATAACTTCCTTTACTTTATTGAAATTAAGCTCTTTCCAAAGTCCTACTACAGCTTCTATTTCTGGGCTTGGGAAAATATTTCCTTTCCTCCATTGATGTGAAGATATTTCCAAAGCCTAAAGAAAGGAGTTTCCATTAACAGTTTAACAATAACAACTCCTTTCCGTGATGAGAAAATAATTCTAGGCATGGATAGATTATAATTGGCTTCAATATAAACAGGATTAGTGACAAATAGCAAATAAATCAAGATGTTGAACTTCTTTAGCAGGACTTTCAGTCAAGGGGGTGGGTGTCAAATTAGGATTTGGAAAATCTCCGGAGGGGGTTTCAAAATATTTTACTTGTGTTTAAATTAAGGTTGGGTGTGAGGATACAGCAGCATGACTGAAGGAAGGTTCTGTTTAACTATTAAAGGCACCTAAGTTATTTTTACTGCAATCATGTTTATTACAGGCATATTAGTTAATTTTAAAGCTATCATATTTATTGACGGGATAAGCGACAATTTTTGCAGCCATAAGGTTTCTTGAAGGGATATGAGGCAATTTTGATGCAAATTTATCTATAAAAGGGACATGCAACGAAATTACAGCCATCATGTTTATTAAAGGGACATGAGGCAATTTTACTGCCATCATGTTTATTAAAGGAACATGAGGCAATTTTACTACCATCATGTTTTTAGAAGGGTCATGAGGCAATTTTACAGCCATCATGTTTATTAAAGGGACATGAGGCAATTTTACTGCCATCATGTTTATTAAAGGGACATGAGGCAATTTTACTGCCATCATGTTTATTAAAGGAACGAGGCAATTTTACTGCCATCATGTTTAATAAAGGACATGAGGCAATTTAACGGCCATCATGTTTATTAAAGGAACATGAGGCAATTTTACTGCCATCATGTTTAATAAAGGGACATGAGGCAATTTTACTGCCATCATGTTTAATAAAGGGACATGAGGCAATTTTACTGCCATCATGTTTATTAAAGAGACATGAGGCAATTTTACTGCCATCATGTTTATAAATGGGACATGAGGCAATTTTACTGTGATCATGTTTATTAAAGAGACATGAGGCAATATAACGGCCATCATGTTTATTAAAGAGACATGAGGCAATTTAACAGCCATCATGTTTATTAAAGAGACATGAGGCAATTTTACGGCCATCATGTTTATTAAAGGGACATGAGGTAATTTAACGGCCATCATGTTTATTAAAGAGACATAAGGCAATTTAACGGCCATCATGTTTATTAAAGAGATATGAGGCAATTTTACTGCGATCATGTTTATTAAAGAGACATGAGGCAATTTAACGGCCATCATGTTTATTAAAGGGACATGAGGCAATTTAACGGCCATCATGTTTATTAAAGAGACATGAGGCAATTTTACTGCCATCATGTTTATTAAAGGGACATGAGGTAATTTAACGGCCATCATGTTTATTAAAGGGACATGAGGCAATTTTACTGCCATCATGTTTATTTAAGGGACATGGGGCAATTTTACTGCCATCACATTTATTACAGGGACATATCACAATATCCTAACATAAGGAGTGTGTAAAGGGGTGGTGGGGGTGGGACAGATAAGTACTTGATCAGATCTGCTTGATGTAAAAATCAACCTAATTTAGACTGAAGCCAGAGAAGCCATATCCAGACTGATATTTCCAGACGCAGGTAAATATTTGTTTCAGTGACGTGTAACAAGAATTCCGCGGAATGATATTTCTCCCCGTGTCCGCTTTGATCGTTAATACACATTTGGGAGAGAAAAAAATTAAGATATGATATTCGCAAGAGTTATCTAACTTGGTTAATGTAGTAGGTTTTATGACTAAGAAATATTGTAGGAAGTATTGTGTGAAGTTACGATCAAATACATTTAGTGATTGTTTAGATATGAACTTGATGGTAGTTGCACACAAAACTTTAACCACTATTTAAATAAATAAAAAAAAAAAAAGTACTACTCAGCATCTGCATTTTATAATGCAGAGTGTTAGTTGTAACTATGATCCAAGTATGAGTGTCCTAGCACTAGTACTTACTGAGAAATAACGTAAAAAGTAAAAATGAAAACTTAACGTTGGAGCTAAATATAAATGTTTGCGACCACCGCGTTGACGGAAAAGCAACACCTTAATCTCATTTCTCCTTTGTTGCGGTGAGTCAAAAATCCCCGGCAAAGTACCCCTGGACCCTCAATATTTGGAATGCATCCTCGCACATCCCCCCCTTCCAAATTTATCATGTTATGCCGCTAGGCACAACTAATTATATTAATTATTTCGTTATTATGAAATTTGTAATACTAGTGCTTGGAGTTATAAATCTTCATGTCGTTATTGTCTCAGGTGTGAAGATGTGGCATGGTGTGTAGTGTTAGTGTTTAACAAATCACCACAATGGTGTCTTCGTCTAAGCCCTGCCACACTGGAGTATCATGATGCAGTCACATGGTATTATGCCCTACCCAGTCACATTATGCCGGCACACGGCCAACCAGACCAAGAACTATCCTCTAAATGCTGATCGCTGAGTGAGAAAGCTTAAAGTTTCATTTTTAAAGTCTTTAGTATAACCCGGGCAGTGACTGAACCCATAACCTTCCATTTGACACTTTACCCCTCCACCACCACTGCGGTTCCAGGTATAAAAATATAGGCATGCAACACTGCCATTTGACCTTTGAATTTGTACCAGCATTTTATTTAAATTGCTGTTGTTAAAAAAATAAAGTCTCTGAGAATAATAATGGGATAATAGGTCAATGATTATTTCACTTACTGGAGACTTACATTAGAATTAACTTGGTACTTAATAAGTTGTTCAACATGAGCACAGCAATAAATTTCAACGTAGAGAAGGTAAATCTTCCAAACGCTGTTTCTAATCATGACACTTAGGGAGATTTTAATCAATTTTTTCTCTAAATGGATAAAAATCTTCTGAACAATTTATCTCGATAACCTACAGCGACTTACATTGCATGCTGGGATTACTTCTCCAGGATATTGCAGACATTAAAGCGTGATAACTTAGCCATATTTGCAACTAAATATTGGCCTGGAATAAAGCTTGCCGATTAGATGGGAAAAATGTTTTTCTACTGTCTTGAGACGTATCTTATTGTAGTTCTTTGTAAGAGGACTTCTAACATGGCTTCACATATGGCTTTTGTTTGACTTTCAATAATTCACTTAATGTTTACACAAAATCTACCCTGACCTAAGTAAACCTAGTTGTAAGAAACACCCTGTCAAATAACCTTTGCATTATAAATATGAAAATCATTATTTGAAAAATACTAGTATGTCATCTTGAACATAATTATGTATTGCACTGTATCCTGTAGAAATGGGGGTTGCATTCATGTGAAATATATAATAAAACTGACAACCACAGTAGTGGTGTCCTTCTCACATCCTAAGTCAGGGTCATATCAAAGACTTGAAAAATCGTACTAGAAGTTTCCTCACTTGTGCCCAGCAGTTGGACGATAGTCCTAGGTCTGCTTGGTTCGGTGTCAGTATAATGTAATTGGGTGGGGTATCATACCATGTGTCTGCTTGCTAAGAATACCATCTGAAGAAGTGTATGGTATTTATGAGTTTTAACAATCTGTCAATCATTATGACAATGATGTCTGCTGAAGACAGTATTCCACGCAGATCTATCAAGCAGGAGAAACATCGTTTGTATAGTGAAATGTCCAATCAAACTTCACAAACTAAATTTACCCTAATGGTAAATGCTCTTTTTAAACTTTTAAGTATTAAAGCAAAACTTGCTTGATGTAACATCCATAGCTACTAATCCATGTCCACATTGTTATTTATGCCTCTTTTGTTGTTTTTATCATCTTTGGCAAAACATTCAACTTTCAGTTGCAAGAAAATGATTTCCAAAACTACACTTTTTAGTAAAACTCAATTAACTCAATTTTTGTTTTGTTTTTGGAGACATTTGCTGATGCCACAGAGATCTGTGCAAACATAGTTCTTGATTACTTCCTGCGCATCGAAGAACTGCAGAAAAGATAAAAACATCCTAGAATTCACAGAAAAAAGTCTTAATAACAACAGAATTCATCATCAATGATTCAATAACTGTCATTACCCAATGAAGACATACAATCAATACTTGTGTCAAGAAACTATATTACTTTAAATGGACAGACTTCAGTTTAAACTGCCAGATTGTGATCAAATTTATGATCACAACAGACCAAATTCTAAAATTCAATAAATATATGAATTATTTTTCATTAATAATTAATATTTGTAACCACTCAAAAATACCTTTTTGTAAAAACTTCAAACGCTCTTACAAAACAGTCTGGTATAGAGTTTCAATTTGACAATATTTGTTTTTGTTTTAATATAATATTACTTCTTTCAATATCAAATCAATAAATTCAACCTTTTGCAACACAAATAGTGTATCTCCTTTCTGTTAAAACACAGTGATACAGCATTATGCTGTTCAATGTAAGAAAGTGCAAATTAAAAAGATTCAGACAGTTTCAAAGCCTTTTTTGTACAAAGATTTTCGTTTATCCTGGGACATTGTGATCAGAAGTGCTTTACCATTACATTCACGTGACAGGTCAATTAATTGACAAATCCAGTAATCTCAACCAAGTGCAAAAGATACTTTTTTTCCTGTTTATATCAGACCGCCTCAATGATCTATCAAATTCAGGTCTCTCGAAGTGACAGTAATATTCTGCAAAATTAGTTAAAAAATGCTTTAATGCTAACGATTTAATCAAGACCGTGCAGTTCATTTTAATAAAGTCATCAAGTGAATTGATTTTAAGGACAATGATCTATATAAGAAAGATAATTATGACTTGGAAAAGACAAGATAGATCAATAGAAGTAAACTCTTGTTTTAGATGTTACTGTCTTATCATTGGAAACATGGTGGAAGTCCTGGTGGGCAATTTTAAATGCTTGAATAAATTTGAGTTCCATAATTCAAATTTATGCTAACTAAATCTCTCAGAGTACTGATTATTTTTGTTTCTTTAATATTTCAGTATTATGGTGCTCACAAACTATCTCAGTACTACTCACTAAATCTATCAATACTACTTCACTAAATATCTCAGTGTTACTTCTAACTGAAATTAATTTATCAGTACTACAGCTCACTTAATATCTCTGTATTATTTCTCACTAAATCTATCAAAAATATGTCTAACTAAATATCTCAGTTTTACTTCTCACTAAAATATCAGTTTTACAACTCACTTAATCTCTCTGTATTACTATTCACTAAATATATCAATACTACTTCACTAAATATTTCAGTGTTACTTCTAACTGAAATTATCAGTACTACAGCTCACTTAATCTCTCTGTATTATTTCTCACTAAATCTATCAATAATATGTCTCACTAAATATCTCAGTTTTACTTCTCACTAAAATATCAGTTTAACAACTCACTTAATCTCTCTGTATTATTACTCACTAAATATATCAATACTACTTCACTAAATGTCTCAGTGTTACTTCTAACTGAAATTATCAGTACTACAGCTCACTTAATATCTCTGTATTATTTCTCACTAAATTTATTAATAATTCATCTCACTAAATATCACAGTTTTACTTCTCACTAAAATATCAGTTCTATAGCTCACTTAATCTCTATGTATTATTGTTCACTAAATCTATCAATAATATGTCTCACTAAAATATCAGGACTACACTACAGCTCACTTAATCTCTCTGTATTTTTACTTAATCTCTCTGTTTTATTTCTCTCTAAATATATCAATAATATTTCACTAAATATCTCAGTTTTACTTCTCACTAAAATATCAGTTCTATAGCTCACTTAATCTCTATGTATTATTGTTCACTAAATCTATCAATAATATGTCTCACTAAAATATCAGGACTACACTACAGCTCACTTAATCTCTCTGTATTTTTACTTAATCTCTCTGTTTTATTTCTCTCTAAATATATAAATAATACTTCACTAAATATCTCAGTTTTACTTCTCACTAAAATATCAGTTCTACAGCTCACTTAATCTCTATGTATTATTGCTCACTAAATCTATCAATAATACATCTCACTAACTATCTCAGTGTTACTTCTCACTAAAATATCAGTACTACAGCTCACTTAATCTTTATGTATTATTTCTCACTAAATCTATCAACAATACTTCACTTAATCTCTCAGTGTTACTTCTAACTGAAATTATTAGTACTACAGCTCACTTAAAATCTCTTAGGTGGATTTCAGCCACAGCGCTGTCAGAGCAGACATCACATCATTTGATGCATATTTCTTAAAGTACAGAATTCCAAAAGGCTTACAAACCAGTAAGAAATTATACAACAGCAAGCGGATTACAAACTGTGAGTAACTTGAACATGAGCACCATTTCTGAGAGAAGCACACACGTTTGCACATGGCTCTGCGTGAATTTGTACAAGGGCTGAAAAGTAAATTAAGTGCCACACCAGTGTGTACAGAAACACAGATTGCTACAATGCCAAAGAACACAAAAAGAATATAAATTATGTTCTGTCTAGAGTATAGCTTGACTCTAGCCAAAACAGAGTTTTGGGTTAGGTTAGAAATTAATATTCATGAACATATAAAGAACAATTGGTTGGTGCATGTCCATGAATGACCTACATAAATAATAACCTGTAGTATAATCTAAATACCTGGGGTGGTTTTACCAACCATTCTTAAGAATATTCTTAGCTTAAACTCAAGAATACATTTTGAAAAAACACAATAAGAGACCAATTATTGTGATCAAAATTTGCAAGCATGTAGAAAAGCATAATATAAAGTCAAATAAACTCACGATTATTCTTTCTGTCATGGTAACCTAGATATCCAAGGTTGAAATCTGGAGTTCCAAGCTTAAGTGTAAGAATATTCTCAAGAATAGTTGTTGGTGTTCCTAGTGAACAAGTAATTAATTACCTAGCCCAGCCACATTGCAACTCACTTTTAACCAAATGACAACAAACCTCTCCAGTAAAATGACCCATACATTGTCCATTACTGAAGCAGGTTTTTCGCTGTTGATGTTATAATTACTTTCCAAGGTCAAGTGATCGAAGTTGATGCATAGTTAATTGTTACACTAATGACTGACCGGTTGAGACTGTGGCACATTGAGGTCACGCAATTTTACAATTATGGCAATTTGGTTCGATGCCCAACAGAAGGCAGATTTCTCGGATTCCGATACCTACATGCATTGTCCATAACCTTTATTGGTGCAACCAACTCACAGTATACACTCTCAGATGCAATTCAGAGTTTTAAGCTGGCTTTACAGCCCATTTCTTAAGAGTTTGTCCATACAGTCAAACAGAGTTTGTCCATACAGTCAAACTTGTGTAAGTGATCACCTCTATTTAACAGTCACTTGTCTTATGCACCCACATTTGTTATATCCCATTTCTATGCTGTCAGAATAAGCTGACCTGTATTAAGCAACAACATGTCTTAAAAGGTCACTTTGCTCCTTCCCTTGACTGGCTGCTTAAGACAGGTTTGACTGTATTTAGATAATTTAAAAAATTAAACAATTCTTAATTAAATTTAAATGAAGTAAAAACATATTATAGACTTCAGTTTAGTTATTTAAATTCAGCAGACTACACTTCTGAACAGGAAGTTAAAATAATTGCTCTGATACAGGGCATTCTGGGACAAAAACAAACATTTTTTTTATATTTTTTATTTATTTATTTTTTTTAATTTGACTTACCCAATGTTGTCTGTTTTTCTAGTTTTTAACACCATTGTCTGTCATCATAACAAATTCCAAGTGAACAACTTCAAAACTGTCAAAGTTATTAAGATTTACTTTTTTGTTGCTCTCCACTTCTAGGAATCAGATCAGTGAATTTTCACCTATATATTTCAACCAACTGTACAATTTTGGAGTTCTGTCACAAGTTTAACACATAAATGAATAACACACTTTAATCCAGTCAGGAGACCAATTTAGCAGTATTTCTGTTCGCTGTAATGCCATCATCATTTCGTTTTTTCGCTATATACTTTTGTCCCTTCACTCTATCAAAACTGTCATGGAAAAGCTGGTGGCCCCCGAGTTACATTCAAAATTGTCTCTGTCATCCTACACTCTGACAAAATATGCCTGAAAAATACAAAAATATCCTTTGCCTTTATAGTGAATAAAGCCTTAAACTTCCACATGGAGTGAATAATATTGGAGGAATTACAGCCAATATACACAAAAATGAAATGCCAAGTTTATATTTTAATCACACTATTTTACAAGAGAATCCTTTAACAAAAATTTGGCTATTTTGTTGGTAATCTCAGTAAAAGAATTGATCTTAATGTCCTTTCCTGTCATTACACCTAACTTTTCATATTGTCCTAGCATATCAGTATGCGCTGAGCACATGGCCCAGTGGTAGAGCTTTGTATTCAGGATCAGAGGGTCATGGGTTTGATCCTCCACCACACCCATGAGTAGTGTCCACACATGGCCCAGTGGTAGAGCGTTGTATTCAGGATCAGAGGATCATGGGTTTGATCCTCCACCACAGACATGAGTAGTGTCCACACATGGCCCAGTGGTAGAGCTTTGTATTCAGGATCAGAGGGTCATGGGTTTGATCCTCCACCACAGCTATGAGTAGTGTCCACACATGGCCCAGTGGTAGAGCGTTGTATTCAGGATCAGAGGGTCATGGGTTTGATCCTCCACCACAGCTATGAGTAGTGTCCACACATGGCCCAGTGGTAGAGCTTTGTATTCAGGATCAGAGGGTCATGGGTTTGATCCTCCACCACACCCATGAGTAGTGTCCACACATGGCCCAGTGGAAGAGCATTGTATTCAGGATCAGAGGATCATGGGTTTGATCCTCCACCACAGACATGAGTAGTGTCCACACATGGCCCAGTGGTAGAGCGTTGTATTCAGGATCAGAGGGTCATGGGTTTGATCCTCCACCACAGCTATGAGTAGTGTCCACACATGGCCCAGTGGTAGAGCGTTGTATT
The DNA here is from genome assembly GCA_029582155.1 of Panopea generosa. Taxonomy (NCBI): domain Eukaryota; kingdom Metazoa; phylum Mollusca; class Bivalvia; order Adapedonta; family Hiatellidae; genus Panopea; species Panopea generosa. Next base: position 46,752 of record JAPMAH010000032.1, read on the forward strand.
CAGGATCAGAGGGTCATGGGTTTGATCCTCCACTAAAGCCATGAGTAGTGTCCACACATGGCCCAGTGGTAGAGCGTTGTATTCAGGATCAGAGGGTCATGGGTTTGATCCTCCACCACAGACATGAGTAGTGTCCACACATGGCCCAGTGGTAGAGCATTGTATTCAGGATCAGAGGGTCATGGGTTTGATCCTCCACCACAGACATGAGTAGTGTCCACACATGGCCCAGTGGTAGAGTGCTGTATTCATGATCAGAGGGTCATGAGTTTGATTCTCCACCACAGACATGAGTAGTGTCCACACATGGCCCAGTGGTAGAGCGTTGTATTCAGGATCAGAGGGTCATGGGTTTGATCCTCCACCACAGCTATGAGTAGTGTCCACACATGGCCCAGTGGTAGAGCATTGTATTCAGGATCAGAGGGTCATGGGTTTGATCCTCCACCACAGCCATGAGTAGTGTCCACACATGGCCCAGTGGTAGAGTGTTGTATTCAGGATCAGAGGATCATGGGTTTGATCCCCCACCACAGCCATGAGTAGTGTCCACACATGGCCCAGTGGTAGAGTGTTGTATTCAGGATCAGAGGGTCATGGGTTTGATCCTCCACCACAGCCATGAGTAGTGTCCACACATGGCCCAGTGATAGAGCGTTGTATTCAGGATCAGAGGATCATGGGTTTGATCCCCCACCACAGCCATGAGTAGTGTCCACACATGGCCCAGTGGTAGAGCGTTGTATTCAGGATCAGAGGGTCATGGGTTTGATCCTCCACCACAGCTATGAGTAGTGTCCACACATGGCCCAGTGGTAGAGCGTTGTATTCAGGATCAGAGGATCATGGGTTTGATCCCCCACCACAGCCATGAGTAGTGTCCACACATGCTTAGTACTGGTTCTACCCAGAAAGATTCATGCATGATTTATTATAAGTTACAAGAATTGTTTCACAATCCGTATTAAATAAATAAGTTCAAAAAAGCCTATTATTATATGTATGTTATGAATTAACTATAAAGAAGAAAAAATAAAAGCTAGAAAGTGTTTTAACTTTGCTTTCTTCATTTAATATCAAATAAGTAACAGGTTAAAACTTATCAAATCATGTTTGAAGCTTGAAATTTCTTCCTGTGAAGAACCAGTACTTAGCACACATGTGAATATTTGTATCTTGCTCACAAACACAAAATCAAGCGAGGCAGGGTCTTGAACTTTGATAATCTATTAAATCCATTAAAGAGTCTGATGCCATACCACTAGATCACAAGCTCCATTTTTTTTAAACATAATACTGATTTCTATAAATAGTAAAACACATTGACATTTAACTTTATAAACAGGTTTTATTTTGCTCAATATTATATTTTGATTAATTAAAGGAATTTGTATTGGCTAATTATTGGTCAAAGGATTGTAACAATATAACTGTCCGAGGCCCGATAGCTCAGTTAATATGAAATCACTTAATTAGTGACAATTTGATTAAATAATGTAAGTTAATGAAATAAAGTAGGCTAGAAAAGCATCTTAGTTTTAATAGATATGAGATGTATAGAACTGTTTTTATGTGTAAGGCAGAATACTATATAACATCTTTCTATGCATTTTTATATTTAAAATATATAATAATATTGTCAACAGTATCAACCTCCCAATTACAATGCCTTCTTATTATCACAAGCTGAATTAATGTACGACTGCAGATTCAAACAACCAGAAGTAATTATCCTTGTCCAGTTCTGGTCCATATTGATATCGTTATTTTGTATCTGTCGAGTAGGATTTGTAATGACCAAGTTTGATTGTTTTGACATAGTTCGCATCCTATTTTTCCTCTTTAACAAGACCAGTACAATAAAGTTTATTAATACAATTAAGTATATACTTTAAATGAGGTTAGTCTCGGTACAAATACATGGCAATGATTAACTAATAACCAACTAGACAGCAGACAAGAAAACACTTAGCCAAGTAAATAGGAAATTTTTTTATCAAAATCGTATGTCAACCAATAATTGTCTGATTGGTCAAATCAAATTTGAATAATTTCATTTAATACAACCATTAATGCTTATCCCACAAATACCACATTTATCCATTTGCTTAAAAAATATGCCTAAAATATTACAGTAGTAGATTAACTAGCCACAATACGGTTAACATGTTAACACTGGTTAAAATCACGGTTTTTAGTTTCAGATATTTAGATTATTTAGAAGATAATTCTAGCACTGATTGGCCTGGTAGTATAATGTGACTGGGTGGGGTATCATATCATGTATCTGCAGCATGATACTCCAGTTTGGCAGTGATTAGAATATTACCACAAGAATTCATCATCATGAATTGATGGTTATCACCTTACAATACAATTATTTCATCTATAATTTTGACCATGTATAGCAGTCCTCCATGGCCGAGTGGTCTAAGGCACTGTGTTAAGGCCACTAACCAATCAGTAGTAAGGGCATGGGTTCGAGTCTCGCTTGGTCAAAAAACTTTATGTGAGAAAGTTTGGCAGTCACTTGCAAAAGAACAGTGGTTCTCTTTCTCCATCAATAAAACTGGACTTGTCTCATATAACCTGAAATTTGTTGAAAATGATGTTTGACCCCATTCAATTTTATTGTTTGTAAAGACTGACTGTGTATGTTTTATACTTACTGTCAATATTCTCTTTATTTTGCCCATGCTGATACTGAAACAATACAACACAGTGTCCTCTCCCACACAGTAGATCCACTACCCATGGGGTGATACTGAAACAATACAACACAGTGTCCTCTCCCACACAGTAGATCCACTACCCACAGGGTGATGCTGAAACAATACAACACAGTGTCCTCTCCCACACAGTAGATCCACTACCCATGGGGTGATACTGAAACAATACAACACAGTGTCCTCTCCCACACAGTAGATCCACTACCAACGGGGTGATACTGAAACAATACAACACAGTGTCCTCTCCCACACAGTAGATCCACTACCCACAGGGTGATGCTGAAACAATACAACACAGTGTCCTCTCCCACACAGTAGATCCACTACCCATGGGGTGATACTGAAACAATACAACACAGTGTCCTCTCCCACACAGTAGATCCACTACCAACGCGGTGATACTGAAACAATACAACACAGTGTCCTCTCCCACACAGTAGATCCACTACCCACAGGGTGATGCTGAAACAATACAACACAGTGTCCTCTCCCGCACAGTAGATCCACTACCAACAGGGTGATACTGAAACAATACAACAGTGTCCTCTCCCACACAGTAGATCCACTACCCAAGGGGCGATATTGTGGCACAGTCTCCACTGTCTCTTTTACCACTGGAGAAACTTCTTACGATCTGAAAAACACAACCCTTAATTTATGTTTGGCCGATTACCAACGCCTTCCATAAGCAATGGACTTAGATAAACAACTTGAATAAGTAGATCTGAGGGATTTGGGGAAAAAATTAAACTGAGGTTGCTTATCTGAGTGATGGATTCTTAAAGCAACACATCCACATTTAAACTTTTTTAAAAAGTTTTTCAATTGAGTTGTGAGCACATTTCCCATACATAAATATATGGTCAGTGAGCTGTATATGTGCTAACAAACACTATCCAGAAAGCTTTAGAATTATAAAAAAAGATGTCCAATTTATAAAGCGTGACAAACGCTTATAAATTATTTTTAAATTGCCGAGGATTCCAACTTGGCTTCAAATTGAATTATGCGAGTCGTATTAAAAAAACTTCACGTTTTAGTGCGTAGTGTACTTTACATGCCTTGAAAGTCATTTTGACAATTTTTTTTGACTCGGGTGAGTTACACGCTTGTTTTATAAAGTGTTAGTCACGCATTATAATTTGGGCATCATTTTGTTCCTGATTGTGTTTATATGCTCATATACAGCTAATTGATCATATGTGTGTATGGGAAATGTGCTCATATCTCAATTAAATTTTTTTTTTAAAAGTTCAAACGTGGATGTGTTGCTTTAAAATAGTACATGAGAAAATAGTTTTCCATCCAGTCAATGATTAAACATACAATGTATTACATTCAATGTGAAGTGTTTGTTTATACAAATCACTATTTCTCACTATTAGACTGACAAAACATTTTATTCGAGTACAGAGACTAATGTGGTATATTCTCTGGTTTCAATGACATCCTGTAGAATTACATTCATCTTCCACTGTCCCTGTGTCACAGAACTGGCAAAGTCTCTGATTAGGACTTCAGCCTACGTAGCGGTCGGTTACAATGTTCACTTTTAATAAGCGACATGTTCACATATGGTTCTCGCCTGAAACTGTCTTTTAATAAAACACATGTTCTTAATTTCATCATATCCAAAATAATACAAGGCCATATAATTATATGAAAAAAAAAAAAGTTTCTAACAGTAGTATGTAAAGAAGCCATGTTTACAGGTGTTTTATTGATACAATGATCAAGTATATTCAGTTCTTGCATAATATACTTAAAACTACTTGACCAGTTATTTTCACATATCTGATATTCATCATTATAGGCACATTTTGTTAGTTGTGTTTCTTCATAACTAATCAGTCTAATCCAGTGATACAACATTGAAATCCAATATCTGTAACTACATGACAACCACGCCGCTTAACCCTTTACTTCATATAGACGCCTTTGGACACCTCTAATATAGATGCCTTTGGACACCTAATATAGAAAGCTTTTGAATTATTGGGTGAATTATGTTTATATTAACTGACAGAGTGGAAAACAGTAACGAGCAATCTGAACTCTTCCTGCACTGTTTTCCAAGGCCTTCTGTGATTGGTACGGGAAAACGCGTATCTATGGAGTAAAGGGTTAACCAATAACTGCTGGGGTACACTAGGACCAAATCTATGCATTCCTCAGAAATACCTCACTGCCTGATTTTGCACATATTTTATATAAATTTCAATTTAATAAACATACATGAAACAAATATTATATTTTCAATACAGTTTAAATATAAAAAATTAGAATCAGTTATCACATATTTACTGTTTTATCATTTTGCAAATGTAAAATGTTTGTGTTAGCCTGTAGAACAGACCTAGCTCTACTGACTGGGTCCATGACATAACAATGGGATATGTGCATGTAGACTGGACAGCTCTACTGACTGTGTCTGTTACATAACAATGGGATATCAGTACGTAGACTGGTCAGCTCTACTAACTGGGTCCGTTACATAGCAATGGGATATGTGCACGTAGACTGGTCAACTCTACTGACTTTGTCCGTTACATAGCAATGGGATATGAGCACATAGACTGGTCAGCCTTACTGACTGGGTCCGTTACATAGCAATGGGATATGTGCACGTAGACTGGTCAGCCCTACTGACTGGGTCCATTACATAACAATGGGATATGAGCATGTAGATTGGTCAGCTCTACTGACTGGGTCCGTTACATAACAATGGGATATGTGCATGTAGATTGGTCAGCTCTAATGACTGGGTCCGTTACATAACAACGGGGAATGAGCACGTAGACTGGTCAGCTCTACTGACTGGGTCAGTTACATAACAATGGGATATGAGTACGTAGACTGGTCAGCTCTACTGACTGGGTCCGTTACATAGCAACGGGATATGAGCACGTAGATTGGTCAGCTCTAATGACTGGGTCCGTTACATAGCAACGGGATATGAGCACGTAGACTGGTCAGCTCTACTGACTGGGTCTGTTACATAGCAATGGGATATGAGCACGTAGACTGGTCAGCTCTACTGACTGGGTCCGTTACATAGCAATGGGATATGAGCACGTAGACTGGTCAGCTCTACTGACTGGGTCCGTTACATAGCAATGGGATATGAGCACGTAGACTGGTCAACTTTACTGACTGGGTCCGTTACATAGCAATGGGATATGAGTGCACGTAGACTGGTCAGCTCTACTGACTGGGTCCGTTACATAGCAATGGGATATGAGCACGTAGGCTGGTCAGCTCTACTGACTGGGTCCGTTACATAGCAATGGGATATGAGTACGTAGACTGGTCAGCTCTACTGACAGGGTCCGTTACATAGCAATGGGATATGAGCACGTAGACTGTTCAGCTCTACTGACAGGGTCCATTACATAGCAATTGGATATGTGCACGAAGACTGGTCAGCTCTACTGACTGGGTCAATTACATAGCAATGGGATATGAGCACATAGATTGGTCAGTTCTACTGACTGGGTCCGTTACATAACAATGGGATATGAGCACGTAGATTGGTCAGTTCTACTGACTGGGTCTGTTACATAGCAATGGGCTATGAGCACGTAGACTGGTCAGCTCTACTGACTGGGTCAGTTACATAGCAATGGGATATGAGCACGTAGACTGGTCAGCTCTACTGACTGGGTCCGTTACATAGCAATGGGATATGAGTACGTAGGCTGGTCAGCTCTACTGACTGGGTCCGTTACATAGCAATGGGATATGAGCACGTAGACTGGTCAGCTCTACTGACAGGGTCCGTTACATAGCAATGGGATATGAGCACGTAGACTGGTCAACTCTACTGACTGGGTCAGTTACATAGCAATGGGATATGAGCACGTAGACTGTTCAGCTCTACTGACAGGGTCCATTACATAGCAATTGGATATGTGCACGAAGACTGGTCAGCTCTACTGACTGGGTCAATTACATAGCAATGGGATATGAGCACATAGATTGGTCAGTTCTACTGACTGGGTCTGTTACATAACAATGGGATATGAGCACGTAGATTGGTCAGTTCTACTGACTGGGTCTGTTACATAACAATGGGATATGAGCACGTAGATTGGTCAGCTCTACTGACTGGGTCCGTTACATAGCAATGGGATATGAGCACGTAGACTGGTCAGCTCTACTGACTGGGTCCGTTACATAGCAATGGGATATGAGCACGTAGACTGGTCAGCTCTACTGTCAGGGTCGGTTACATAGCAATGGGATATGAGCACATAGACTGGTCAGCTCTACTGACAGGTACCGTTACATAGCAATGGGATATGAGCACGTAGACTGGTCAGCTCTACTGACTGGCTCTGTTACATAACAATGGGATATGTTCACAAAGACTGGTCAGCTCTACTGACTGGGTCCATTACATAGCAATGGGATATGAGCACGTAGATTGGTCAGCTCTAATGACTGGGTCCGTTACATAGTAACGGGATATGAGCACGTAGATTGGTCAGCTCTAATGACTGGGTCCGTTACATAGCAACGGGATATGAGCACCTAGATTGGTCAGCTCTACTGACTGGGTCCGTTTCATAGCAACGGGATATGAGCACGTAAACTGGTCAGCTCTAATGACTGGGTCCGTTACATAGCAACGGGATATGAGCACGTAGACTGGTCAGCTCTACTGACTGGGTCCGTTACATAGCAATGGGATATGAGCACGTAGACTGGTCAGCTCTACTGACAGGGTCCGTTACATAACAATGGGATATGAGCACGTAGACTGGTCAGCTCTTCTGACAGGTACCGTTACATAGCAATGGTATATGAGCACGTAGACTGGTCAGCACTACTGACTGGGTCCGTTACATAACAATGGGATATGAACACGTAGACCGGTCAGCCCTACTGACAGGGTCAATTACATAACAATGGGATATGAGCACGTAGACTGGTCAGCTCTACTGACAGGGTCCGTTACATAACAATGGGATATGAGCACGTAGACTGTTCAGCTCTACTGACTGGGTCCGTTACATAGCAATGGGCTATGAGCACGTAGACTGGTCAGCTCTACTGACTGGGTCCGTTACATAGCAATGGGATATGAGCACGTAGACTGGTCAGCTCTACTGACTGGGTCCGTTACATAGCAATGGGATATGAGCACGTAGACTGGTCAGCTCTACTGACTGGGTCCGTTACATAGCAATGGGATATGAGCACGTAGACTGGTCAGCTCTACTGACTGGGTCCGTTACATAGCAATGGGATATGAGCACGTAGACTGGTCAGCTCTACTGACTGGGTCCGTTACATAGCAATGGGATATGAGCACGTAGACTGGTCAGCTCTACTGACTGGGTCCGTTACATAGCAATGGGATATGAGCACGTAGACTGGTCAGCTCTACTGACTGGGTCCGTTACATAGCAATGGGATATGAGCACGTAGACTGGTCAGCTCTACTGACTGGGTCCGTTACATAGCAATGGGATATGAGCACGTAGACTGGTCAGCTCTACTGACTGGGTCCGTTACATAGCAATGGGATATGAGCACGTAGACTGGTCAACTCTACTGACTGGGTCCGTTACATAGCAATGGGATATGAGCACATAGACTGAGCATGTAGACTGGTCAGCTCTACTGACTGGGTCCGTTACATAGCAATGGGATATGAGCACGTAGACTGGTCAGCTCTACTGACTGGGTCCGTTACATAACAATGGGATATGAGCATGTAGATTGGTCAGCTCTACTGACAGGGTCCGTTACATAGCAATGGGATATGAGCACGTAGACTGTTCAGCTCTACTGACAGGGTCCATTACATAGCAATGGGATATGTGCACGAAGACTGGTCAGCTCTACTGACTGGGTCCGTTACATAGCAATGGGATATGAGCACGTAGACTGGTCAGTTCTACTGACTGGGTCTGTTACATAACAATGGGATATGAGCACGTAGATTGGTCAGCTCTACTGACTGGGTCCGTTACATAGCAATGGGATATGAGCACGTAGACTGGTCAGCTCTACTGACTGGGTCCGTTACATAGCAATGGGATATGAGCACGTAGACTGGTCAGCTCTACTGACAGGGTCCGTTACATAGCAATGGGATATGAGCACGTAGATTGGTCAGCTCTACTGACAGGTACCGTTACAAAGCAATGGGATATGAGCACGTAGACTTGTCAGCTCTACTGACTGGGTCCGTTACAAAGCAATGGGATATGAGCACGTAGATTGGTCAGCTCTAATGACTGGGTCCGTTACATAGCAATGGGATATGAGCACGTTGATTGGTCAGCTCTATTGACTGGGTCCGTTACATAGCAATGGGATATGAGCACGTAGACTGGTCAGCTCTACTGACTGGGTCCGTTACATAACAATGGGATATGAGCACGTAGATTGGTCAGCTCTACTGACTGGGTCCGTTACATAACAATTGGATATGAGCACGTACATTGGTCAGCTCTCATGACTGGGTCCGCTACATAACAATGGGATATGAGCACGTAGATTGGTCAGCTCTAATGACTGGGTCCGCTACATAACAATGGGATATGTGCACGTAGATTGGTCAGCTTTACTGACTGAGTCCGCTACATAACAATGAGATATGAGCACGTAGATTGGTCAGCTCTACTGACTTGGTCCTTTACATAACAATGGGATATCAGCAAGTAGACTGGTCAGCTCTACTGACTGGGTCCGTATCATAACAATGGGATATGAGCGCGTAGACTTGTCAGCTCTACTGACTGGGTCCGTTACATAACAATGGGATATGTGCACGTAGACTGGTCAGCTCTACTGACTGGGTCCGTTATAAAACAATGGGATATGAGCAAGTAATTTGGTCAGCTCTACTGACTTGGTCCGTTACATAACAAAAGGATATGAGCACGTAGTTTGGTCAGCTCTACTGACTGGGTCCGTCACATAACAATGGGATATGAGCATGTAGATTGGTCATCTCTAATGACTGGGTCCTTTACATAACAATGGGATATGAGCACGTAGATTGGTCAGCTCTTCTGACTGGGTCCGTTACATATCAATGAGATATGAGCACGTAGATTGGTGAGCTCTACTGACTGGATCTGTTACATAATAATGGGATATGAGCACGTAGGTTGGTCAGCTCTACTGATTGGGTCCGTTACATAACAATTGGATATGAGCACGTAGATTGGTGAACTCTACTGACTGGGTCCGTTACATAACAATTGGATATGAGCACATAGATAGGTCAGCTCTACTGACTGGGTCCGTTACATAACAATTGGATATGAGCACGTAGACTGGTCAGCTCTACTGACTGGGTCCGTTACATAACAATGGGATATGAGCACGTAGATAGGTCAGCTCTACTGACTGGGTCTGTTAAATAACAATGGGATATGTTTTTCACTGACCCCCACCATGTATCAATTGGCAGTTCTACGGACCCCAGCACCTATACCAGGGCTAGAATTGAACTTTTTTGTGCACTGGCAATTTTGGCCAGTGCCTAAAATTTCAAGTGGCCAAATTTGAAACCAACTAGCAAAACCAATTTTCGCAGAAACATGTAGTCGTAAATGTCTGAATAAACCCAAAATTAATTGTTTCAAAGCCTGCGTGTTATTTTAAATGCATTATTAGCTCTTTTTTTTATTGATAGACAATGGTATCAAGGTTATAATATATGTTAAGGTACAATTCAAAGCAGTACTTTACAAAACAAAATATTTTAAAAAATAAAATTGTCTTTGTTATTTTTTAAACTACCATAAATAAATGCATACAATGATATATCATATATAAATACTTTTAACTAAAACCAAAATATGAATCATTGATTCAATAATAACAAGTGTACAGAGACTGAGATTGAGACATAAACACACTTCTATTTATAGAATTAATATAGCCAATAGCCTTTCGTTTTAAAATAAGATCTAGATCTAGCCAAGGACGATTGTTTAACATGTGTAAATGTTCTGATACCATAGTAATATAGTTTAATCATTATGGATCGCATGGTTTCTACAATTGACACACCATTTTTGTCATTGTCAAGTTTAACAGCTGACAAAATATGTCAACAATAAAGTTGACGGGTTTCAACTTAACTTTTATTTTATAGAGTGAGTGCGCGATCGATCAAACTAGACGCAGTCTACTCATTATGTTGTTGACGGGTTTTAACTTTACTTCCTTTTTGCAGAATGAACTTGAAATCAAAAACAATTGGACGCAGTCTACACATATTAAATATTTAATACATGTAATTGACAATCATGCTGCCAGGGGGTAATTTGGTAAAATTGACAAGAACTCATTATTTTTACCAGGATTATACTTGTTTTTTTTCAAAAAGCAACAATGAATACAATCAGTAACTTTCTCAACTTGAAATCCACTCGCAAAAAAATGCCAGCTTAAATAATTTCAACTCGCATTTTCAAAATACAGCTCGCATATTGTGAGTGGCAAGTGCTTAAATTTGAGCCCTGCTATACAATTACATTTAAAGCAGACCCAACCACCCATCAATAAATAATTAGGGTGCCGCCCGCTGGTACCCAACATTTATTTCTGGAACTACCCTTAGTCAATAGTAATTATAATCTGAAAAGAAAATTAGTTTCTCTGTCATACAAGCGTAAGGAACTATATAAAATAAACAAAAACATTGAAATTCTGCACAAATCTCTGCACTTATTTTACAAATATAATGTATAATTTACTATTTTATTTATTGTTCTTATGTCCACTCATCACATGTAAAAATGATGTAAATTTTACTATTTATTTATTGTTCTTATGTCCACTCATCACATGTAAATATAATGTATATTGTCCACTCATCACATGTAAATATAATGTATATTGTACTATTTATTTTATTGTGTTTATGTCCACTCATCACATGTAAAAATGATGTAAATTTTACTATTTATTTATTGTTCTCATGTCCACCCATCACATGTAAATATAATGTATATTGTCCACTCATCACATGTAAATATAATGTATATTGTACTATTTATTTACTGTTCTTATGTCCACTCATCACATGTAAATATAATGTATATTGTACTATTTATTTACTGTTCTTATGTCCACATATTCATATTCTGTTATATAAGGCACTGTAGAAGCTGGGATAATATTATTCCACCATAAAAGGCCAAAGAAAAAGGAAAACATGCTTTGTTCAAGAAAACTGCATACCTTATAATAAAGGCCTTGTCAAATTATCATCATCCGACAGTAGTGACAGCAGTGGCAGTAACAGCATAGCAGCTAAAACGTTGATAAAGCAGTCCATTTCTTCACTCTGCAGTCAGACGTCCGCATCTACCAGTCAAGAAGCTGATGTGTTACTCTTATGTCACCAGTCTGCAACAAAACACAGAACAGTGATTGAGAGGTAGAACATGATGGCAATCAAATCATACACAATGACAAAATGATGGAGGCATTTAACAACTGCAACATGTCCAAAACCTCATTTTGTCATCCGGAGACATAGAATTTTGTGGCATGGTGAAATGGAGTCTCATCATTGGTGATATGCGGATTAAGGTCATATGCCGCAGCTCCATGATGCTGTTTTACAAACACACAACAAGCCTGTGCACTAAATATGGGCTGCATCTTCGCCAATTTTGTCCAAGCCATCAACACGTTCAATCATAATCATAATTTGTAAAGCTCTTCCATGTTGTTGAGTCTGAGAAATAATCTCTAAGCAAAAATTAGCCTCCAAACTGCACTCATGGCCCAAGAAAGAACATAAACCTTACTGCTTATTCACAACTTAAACAGCTGTCTTCATAAAGAAGCTGTCCGACCATTAATTTCACACAGACTGTAATATTAGCACTATAGACTGTCACACTTACAGTTTGTACTCTAAACTCCATGAGAATTTCCAGAACTCATTTTTTTCCTTTGAGATTCAACAAGGAAGTCCTATAATGTATTATAACTTATTGTCGAGGAACAGTCAATGTCTAGTTTGCAAAACATTTAATCATAATTTTTACATTGAAAAATAAGAAGAATGAATACAGTAACAATTTTAGATACTGAAACAACTTTGCGTCATGACTTTTCCCAATTTTTTCAGTTTGTTTATTTAGAATTTCAAGTCAGATTTTTTCTTAAATGTTAGGCTTTGTTAAATATTGTTTTTGATATACAGGTATACTGACTTTTCTTTATGTTGCGTTGGCGGCAAAATATATGTAAACCGAAAAGATTACAAGATATATTTGAGTGATACAGTTTATGCTGAGTGGAGTTTGTACAACTGATAAGGGTGGAGCCTATGTATCTGGGTTATGTTAATGACAATGATTGACATTCAGAAGCTATGCGATGCAGCAGTTACACATATTAGGTTTAGAGGCTGCAGTCATTTGGTACATCAACAGTATTGGCCTGTCAGTAAAATATGACTTATCAACAGTAATTAGGCCTTGCAGCCGTATTACGCAAATTAACAATAATTGGTCAAGTACTAGAATAGATTCTTTAAACAGTATTTGACTGATTAATAACATTTGGCCTGACAGTGTAATCTGACCATGCAGCAGTAGTTAACCCAGCAGCTATATTAGGCTTAGAAGTAGCAGTAATCTTATAATAATATAATGTCCTTCTTGTGTAAATACAGGGTCATTAACAAATGAAGAATGACCTGTAAATTCTTCCCCGATTTAAGACCACGAGCCCTGAAACAGAGACAGCTCTAAAATTCAGCCGAAAATACTTTTCAACCTCTATACATTGTTTGTATTCATGTTCATTCTATATATTAAATATTAACAATAACTCATCTAATATCTGGCTCATGTTTCATCAACATATTTCAGTTTGTACTTAATTATTTAAATACTTAAATCAAAGAAAAGCATCTAGGTTATTTCAGACTGGCTCTAGAGACTACATTTGGTTTCATTGATCTAATAGTATGTTAAATGTTGTGCTGCTGCGTGCAGTTATTTTTTGTGGCGATAAACATGCACATGTTTTTTTTATTCAACCTTTGTTTTAGTACTGACTGGTACATGGACATTATTTTACCATTTTGATCGATATTATGAAAATGTTTGGATTCTGGGACAAACTAGCATAAGTGAACCATACTGTGATGTAAGAACACTTACTACATACCATATATTCCCTTATTAACGCCCACGGGGGAGTTACATTTTGCAAGATGTGGGCGTTTATCAAAGATAAAAAAAGCAAATTTAAAAACAGTTAAAAATACAATAAAGCCCTTGAAAAACCCTTAAATCCGGTTTAAATCCCCGAAAAAGTAGTTCAGAATTATTTGAGAGTGAATGAAATAATCGACATAGGATGAAAAAAAGCTGAAAATCTGTATGAATCTACTTGTCCTTGTACTGGAATATCCGAATTTATGGTCACAGTTCTCTTCACTTCAAATCACTTGGATGCTTGCTCTTATCAACGTAGAACAATGAGCTTTCAGCGTACACAGACTTACCACATTAAGTGACCCAAGATATGGTCAGCTACCACCATTACATTTCCCATAGCCTTACATTATAGCGTTTGTGCTTAAAACCTATTTTTGAAACATTTGTTCATGAAAATGACCTACTTGCATTCAAGTATCAACCTAGATACATAAAAAAAAAAAAAATAGGTCAAAAGTACCACTTTTAACTACTTTCGGTTCACTGAAGTTCATGACCCCCAGTCTCGCAGTGAATTCATTTGCATTTCCATAGATTGCTACATTAAATAGTCAAAATGAGCATATATGTTTTTTGTGTTTTTTTCATGATAAAAACATCCTATTCTAACAAATTAAGAAGAAAAACATTCATTGTGACATGTATATCTAACCAAAAACAAGCTTACAAACATGATATATGCCCTTAACATCCCTATACTTTTTTCAGCCAATCAGAATCCCAGTCTCAATGGTGGTAGCTGACCTAAAGGGGCACCTAAACTAACTTTTTCATACTTTTTTATGTTTCATTTGATTCAATACATACTTTCAAACAAACTAATACCTTTGTTTTCTGTTTACTCCCAAAATTGACATTTTTAGAGCATTTTCCATGTTTGCCTGCTAAACATGTATATGAGCATCTGTTGCAGCATGAAAATAAGTGAAATAGTCCAAAATATGTGATCTTAAAAACAGAATATCTCCTGTATTACTCAGTATTTTCATACAATTTTTTTTGCCATTGTTGACAATATGTTTCTTCAATATTGGACAGTGGACATGTCCTTTTGTCTAAAGATAAGAGTGTATACATGTATAATTTGTACCCCACCCCCCTAATTTACATGGATTTTTTTTTTTTATTAACAATTTTTTCTTTTTTTTTCAATTTCAGTCATTTTTTCTCCTAACTGCACTCTCAATTCTATCATCCCTTGCTATTAGACTAATTAACACAAGCCATTTTAATTTTTTATGTTATTTCTGGGGAGAAATACAGAGATGGGCAGATATGGTGCAGAGGCTACATGGGCAGTTTATTTATAACAAGTGTTCTATTATCAAACTTGTTGCATACTTTCTGTGGTTTTGAAACATCATATTAAGGCCAAAATGAACAAGGTAACAAACAAACAAGCATTTTATCTCATTTGGATGCTTACATATACACCAATTAGTCACATTTTAATAAGAAAAATCATGAAAGGCAAATATAAAAAGAGTAAATGTGGATTTAAAATTGGACATAAATTCCATCCAATCAAAGAAAAAGTGACTCCTAAAGTGGAAGGAGAAGCCCGAGAAATAGTAAAATATATCCATGCTTCAACTGAAGTGGAGAATCTTGTCCAAGATCCACTGATTCAACCAGAAGCTTTGCCACCAGCACCCATCTCTAATGAACCCGTTGTCAGATTCAAGATGCTGCGGCCTAACAGAGTACCGTCTTATAACCAAATAAAACAGTCTACTGAAGGGGAGAAACAGAAAGTGCACTATACATATCATCTCCTTTATTCCTCAGAGTGTCTCAGGCACCTTTAAAGCATTTATCATTAAAAAAAACATAAAGAAAAACAATATTTATTATTTTTAATAATTCATAAATTTTATCAATTTGGATCCTATTTTAATGTAAAAAGTGTCCTTTTATACATATAAACACTAAATTATCTTACAATATTTTGTTTTCATACACATTTCATTGTCTATATTTCATAAACATCACTCAGAGAAGGTATATTGAATTTACCCTGATAAATAAGGGAGGTAATAAAAATTCTAAGAAAACATACAACTGTCCTAAACTTGTTATTTTCTTAAAAAATGGCTTTAAAAAAATTTAAAAAAATAAAAAATTAATTTCCTAAATGCAAATTAGTATTTAGGACCAACCGGATATATTTGAGCTGTTACAAGTTGGTCCATACTGGAAAATTATGGGAAATGATCAATGCAGTCACCAAAGAACATGCCACAAGATCACAAAACTGCACAGGCAATTTGAGCTTCGATAGTGCCAATGAAGAAAAGCATGGTCTCATCTGGCGTGAACGAGCTGTTTGTGATGCCTGTCAATATCGATCAGATAAATTTAAACTCTAGGAAGAAATCGAAACAGGCAAACCAGGAAGAAAATCAGCCACCGCCAATGTGGGATTAAACATTGGAATGACACAATCTCCAGTTGCCTCATCAAGTGCTATTAAAATGCTGTTGAGTGCTAATATCCCAGCTCCATCTGTTTCAGGAATGCAAAAATGTGCAACGAAAGTGTGCACTCTAATAAAGGAAGAAAATATAGCTGACATGAAGAAGAGAAGGCAAGTATAAAAAACAAATAACAACTGGAGAAAAATGCCCGAGAAAAAAGTTGCTGTACAGTTCGACGGCATGTACAATAGGAGTCTCTATTCAAGAGTGGGACGAACACCATTTCAGTCTGCAACTCAATGCACATACACTGTAGCAGAAAACATGACAAAGAAAAATCAAATAATTGCCCTTGAAACGGTAAATAAACTTTGCTCCAAACATGGATTTCATTCACAGGATGATGATAACTGTGACATAAAATCTAAGGACTGTACAGCTACTGCTTGTATGGAAACCAATATTGGAGATGAGCTAAAGTGGGCTGAAATGTGTTTCAGAGACATGCATAATGATGGACTTGAAATAAAATATTTAACAACAGACCCAGAAACTAAAGCCTACCAAGCTGCAACAGACTTATACAGACAGAAGGTGACAACAACAATGCCTGAACATCAAATTGACACCAGGCATCTCTCAGACAACCACAGGAAACAGATAAAAAAAAGTTCCCATGTATTAAATATGATGCCGGGAAATACAAAGCAGTATAAACTATATTTAAGAAATTGATTTTCAATAGATATTAGCAATCGGTGCCAGGTTGAATTTGATTCTGTACACCAGCAGGAGAAGGGAGATTTCAAGAAAGTCATGACACGCATCTCCAAGTACATTATGTGATATCAAAAATTGTTATGCTCGTAACCACAGCTACTGCAAATCTCATTCTGCCATCTGCAGTGGTGAAAACAATCTCAAATGGACAACAAAGAGTGTTTTTTTGCCCAATTTTTCAAAATAAACTTGTCTAATAGTGACAGTGAGCAAATCAGAATCCCGGTCTCAGTGGTGATAGCTGACCATATAAACAATGGGTTAGAGAGCTCAAAGGTGATTAACACACTGTGAATTGTTGTCTGTGGTACAAAATAATTGATCTGGGAAAGATGGGCGAATACACACTTAACTCACATATACGTTTTATTGCTTTAATTTTCCAGAAAAATAGATGGTGGGGGGGGGGGGGGGGGATTAATAAGGGAATATATGGTATTCAAAATTTCTTCTTTCTACTTGAAATTTATTGAGCGATAACAACAAGACTTTTCTTGTTTTCTTATAGCAACTGATAAAGCCGTGCAGATATGCAATTTCTGCTTTTCAAGACAATACATTCCGATCCTGTGATTATAAAGTACCGACAAAAAATGTCAATTAACATCACCAAATCAATGTGCAGAATGAAAAGACATATTTTGATATACGCATTAGTCAGTTTCAATTAAATGGATTATGGTACTCCATATCTACCAAATGCTGCAGCAGCAGTAATCCTGTTGTTCCATCACTCATGTAACATTATGGAGTTATTGATTACATAAAACAGGAGATCTAAAGATGCCCCATCTCCCAACACTTTATTAACAAATGTAGTAAGATAACTGCTCAAAATAAGCAGTATTATTTACATTTGTTTGTCAAGTACAACCGATAAAAAATAAACAGAGAGACAATATTTACATTGGCATCTGATTCTGGTATTGATGAAGTTCCTTCCTGGCAATGATGTCTACATGAATACGAGAAAGCCATCCAAACCAACGTTCTCACAACAGTTACCTGAAATATATATATATTTTTTTTTTTAAATACAAAGTCAGAGTTCACTATAAACAAGAAATATATTTCTGGTTTACTTTTTTGTAGCTGACAAGACTGGAAGAGTTGTCTCCCATTTCTTACATCAAAAGACATCAAGATAGATTATAAAGTTCATCACTAAATATATTGATTACCGGTATTCTATATTGAGCTTTGTTTTCATATATATAAATCATTTACAAACTAGTTTTCTTTGTTAACATTTGAAATCTAAAACATTAGCAGTATTAATTAGCAATATTAATTGTCTTACGTATATCTTATTTCTCAGTTTGTACATTTTAATTACTGTTATCACATATTCACCTTTAAAACAGTTTAGAAAAAATATATAAGTCCTGGTTTGCTTGGAAAAAAATGTGTCTGTTGGGTAATTAATTGCTTGAACTATTCTATGAGTGTTTCAGAGCTTATATTTTTAGGATTACTAGGAATTGTAGATTATTTCAGTAATTTCCAAAATTGTTTAACATTTTTAACTTTTGCATTTAACTTAACCTGTTGAAAATGAAAACTTTGAACATATTTCTTGTATACTGATCAGGCAATGACCATTTTGATTCTATTTTCATCTGATTTTTCTTAGTGATATTTATTCCAAAACTTGTAAAAGACTTTCTATTAAAGTGTATTACACTCATTATTTAAAAAATGAGTTACTTCCCTTTGACTGCATACGTTTTCTGTTATAATCTTACCACGATCTCTTTTCAAAAAGGGGTATACTCACTTCATCGATACCTTATATAAAATTTGATACTGATGTCAATATCATCTTTAGAATAAATATTATCAAATCAATTACTTAAAAGATAAATGCCAGTTCGAAATTTCTGAGACTATTGCTTATGTTTATATAAATCTTTCTTTAGGTTAACCCATTTATATCCTGATAACTCTGCTGAAAATAATTCTGATGTGCTAATGTTAAACTGCAGAAATAACCTACTATACCATATTTGATTCAGTTTTGTATTTCCAATATAAATTAATCTAACACACTTTTTTGAAATTAAGAATTCAGGCCATTATTTTTCATTTCACTTGTCCAGTCAGACAAGTATTTCTAAAATTTGCTTGTTTAACCAAAAACAACTTGTCCTTACTAAATAATCTGTTTTTTTAAAGTTAAAACTAGACCTATCACTGTAGTGATGAATACCCCCGAACGCCGCCATGACAGAAAATGGTTAACCATTGTATGAAGTTTTATTAAATTATATCCATTAGTTTTAAAGTAATGCTCCAGACAAAAGAAATTCTTAATAAAAGAGAATGTTATGGATTGAGTTTTTTGTATTGTTAATTTTTTTATGGTTTTGTTAAAATTAAAAACGGTCTTTTTAATTATTGTGCAGTGTACAAGCTTTCATGGCAATCAATAAATGTAATACTTTTTCGAGTTATGTTGAGGGACAACAATTTTATGGATAAGAAACAAACAAAACAAGAGCACTAGGAATACAATATCGAACCTGCTTTGCTCGAACTCCATGTATTCATCAACTTGGTTCTTTCATGAACTTTATTAAACTGTTATCACTGATGGCTTTAAAAGTACTTTAAAAGTACTGCACTAGACAAGGGAAATATATCAAAGGGCAATTACTCTGTAATTAGCAAGAATAGAGTTATGTTTCTTGTACACTGCACTTCCTCTCATTATATTCTACCATTGTATGAAGTTTGATGAAATTCCATCCAGTATTTAAAAGTAATGCTCCGGACAACGGAAATATATCAAAGGGCAATAACTCTGTAATTAGCAAGAATAGAGTTATGTTTCCTGTACACTGCACTTCCTGTCATTATATTGTACCATTGTATGAAGTTTGATGAAATTCCATCCAGTATTTTAAAAGTAATGCTCCGGACAAGGGAAATATATCAAAGGGCAATAACTCTGTAATTAGCAAGAATAGAGTTATGTTTCTTGTACACTGCACTTCCTCTCATTATATTCTACCATTGTTTGAAGTTTGATGAAATTCCATCCAGTACTTTAAAAGTAATGCTCCGGACAAGGGAAATATATCAAAGGGCAATAACTCTGTAATTAGCAAGAATAGAGTTATGTTTCTTGTACACTGCACTTCCTGTCATTATATTGTACCATTGTATGAAGTTTGATGAAATTCCATCCAGTACTTTAAAAGTAATGCTCCCGACAAGGGAAATATATCAAAGGGCAATAACTCTGTAATTAGCAAGAATAGAGTTATATTTCCTGTACACTGCACTTCCTCTCATTATATTCTACCATTGTATGAAGCGTGATGAAATTCCATCCGGTACTTTTCAAGTTATGCTCCGGACAAGAAAAAATATCAAAGGGAAATATATCAAAGGGCAATAACTCTGTAATTAGCAAGAATAGAGTTATGTTTCCTGTACACTGCACTTCCTCTCATTATATTCTACCATTGTATGAAGCTTGATGAAATTCCATCCGGTACTTTTCAAGTTATGCTCCGGACAAGAAAAAATATCAAAGGGCAATAACTCTGTAATTAGCAAGAATAGAGTTATGTTTCTTGTACACTGCACTTCCTCTCATTATATTCTACCATTGTATGATGTTTGATGAAATTCCATCCAGTACTTTTCAAGTTATGTTCCGGACAAGGAAAATTGAGGACAGACCGACCGACAGACCGACAGACCGACAGACCGACCTCAGGGTGACTCCAGTATACCCCCTCAAAACTTCGTTTGTCGGGGGTATAAAAACAGGGGATGTACATAAAATAGATGCTGTGTTTAATTACTGAAATGTCACTTGTCCAGTCGAACTAGCAGCTTTATACTTTACTTGTCTTGTACCCATTGTTCAATTGTCCCGGACAGTCGGGCGAGCGTTTATATAAAGCCCTGGAATTCTGAATAAAATATCAGAAAACAATCAGAAATCATTTCAATCTTTTAATACATACACTTTAACTCTGTCATAGACAAACAAATAACTACAAATTGTTTGGATATATATTGTAATGTGACTTTGTAATCACAAAATGTTTGATCCCACTTGCAACCTGCATTATGCTACACACTGAAGGTTTCCAGCATGAATGTTATAATAAGATCTTTTGAAATTTTGAAACCTTTTTGAAATTCTCCTATGCAATAGAAATATCAGGGCAGGGTCATTTTTATCCCTAGGGACACCTTTTGAACAAATCTATCAAAACTATAGTTGGTCATCATTACTACATAAACATTTTGAAAATCTGTTGGGCAGTTCATGAAAAGAAGATTTTTTAAGTTTTGGACTATTTTTAGTAATGGCGGCCATCTGGAATTTCAGATCGGAAAAAAAAAATCTTCTGTATAGTCTCCTATGCAACAGAAACATGCATGTGAAGTTTCAGTTTAATTGGCCTAGTGGTTTTAGAAAAGATGAAAGAAAAAGAGAATTTTCTGTTTTCCCATAGTATCCCTATGTAAAATTCTAAGTCCCCTTACAGGGCCCCTATAAATTTTAGCCCCTTAATTCTTATCTGCAATCAAACCCCTACACATAGGGATAATTTATACCAAATATGAACAAATCTAACATACTGGTTCTTAAGAAAACGATTTTAGTAATTCCCAATTTTTACCTTTTTGGAGCCCCTCCAGACCCCTTAAGACAGTGGAACCCAGTCATTTTTACAAATCTGAACCTCTTTCACCTAACAATGCTTCTGTGAAGATATAGGCAAAATCATTTCCATTTTAAAAAAAAAATAAATAAATATTATAATGACATGTGTCCCCTAATTGAACCATCGGGGCTGGATCATATTTAACCCTAGGGACACCATTTGAACAAATCTAACAATACTATAGTTGGTCATCATTACTACATAAACATTTTGAAAATCTGTTGGGCTGTTCATGAGAAGAAGATTTTTTAAGTTTTGGACTATTTTTAGTAACAGCGGCCATTTTGAATTTCAGATCGAAAAAAAAAAATCTTCTGTATAGTCTCCTATGCAACAGAAACATGCATGTGAAGTTTCAGTTTAATTGGCCTAGTGGTTTTAGAAAAGATGAAAGAAAAAAAGAATTTTCTGTTTTCCCATAGTATCCCTATGTAAAATTCTAAGTCCCCTTACAGGGCCCCTATAAATTTTAGCCCCTTAATTCTTATCTGAAATCAAACCCCTACACATAGGGATAATTTGTACCAAATATGAACAAATCTAACATACTGGTTCTTAAGAAAATGATTTTAGTAATTCCCAATTTTTACCTTTTTGGGGCCCCTCCAGACCCCTTAAGACAGTGGAACCCTACACATAGGGATAATTTATAACAAATATAAACAAATCTAACATACTGGTTCTTAAGAAAATGATTTTAGTAATTCCCAATTTTTACCTTTTTGGGGCCCCTCCAGACCCCTTAAGACAGTGGAACCCAGTCATTTTTACAAATCTGAGCCTTCTTCACCAAACAATGCTTCTGTGAAGATATAGGCAAAATCATTTCCATTTAAAAAAAAAAAATAAAAAAATATTATAATGACATGTGTCCCCTAATTGAACCCTTGGGGCGGGGTCATATTTAACCCTAGGGACACCATTTGAACAAATATAACAATACTATAGTTGGTCATCATTACTACATAAACATTTTGAAAATCTGTTGGCCCGTTCATGAGAAGAAGATTTTTTAAGTTTTGGACTATTTTTAGTAATGGCAGCCATCTTGAATTTCAGATCGAAAAAAAAAATCTTCTGTATAGTCTCCTATGCAACAGAAACATGCATGTGAAGTTTCAGTTTAATTGGCCTAGTAGTTTCAGAGAAAGTGCTGCTAACAGACGACAGACGACGGACAACAGACAGCGCACCGTCGCATAAGCACTTGTGGCCTTTGGCCAGTAGAGCTAAAAACTATAGTTGGTCATCATTACTCCATAAACATTTTGAAAATCTGTTGGGCCGTTCATGAGAAGAAAATTTTTTTAAGTTCTGGACTATTTTTAGAAACAGTGGCCATCTTCAATTTTAGATAGAAATCTTCTGTATAATCTCCTATGCAATGGAAACATCCATCTGAAGTTTCCGTTTAATTGGCCTATAGGCTTCAGGGAAAGTTCTGCTAACAGATTACAGACGACGGACAATGCGCCATAGCATAAGCACTTCTGGCCTTTGACCATTAGAGCTCGCAAGAGATTCAGTGAATTAATATAGCCATGGATTG
Source organism: Panopea generosa (assembly GCA_029582155.1). Taxonomy (NCBI): domain Eukaryota; kingdom Metazoa; phylum Mollusca; class Bivalvia; order Adapedonta; family Hiatellidae; genus Panopea; species Panopea generosa. The sequence continues at coordinate 70,134 of JAPMAH010000032.1, forward strand.
AGCAAAATTGACATTGTCTTGGCTGTAGGTATGGAAATAACATATTATAATGTACGAGACTTAAATAACAAAACTTTCTTAGGAATTAAAATTGCAATAATATACCTAAAAGAGGGGTGTTCCACTTGTGCCCCTAATAGTAGAGTTGAAATGCTATCTAAAGGCAAACCCAAGCTATTCCAATTGTTCACATTCAGATATGTATAAATTGTGCCTCCAATTCAAAGAAAAATTGATATTTACCTTTGAAAGTAAACCGAAGAGGCAGTCTCAAAATTGGCACTAACGCGAGAAATCACCAGCAGTATCAAAAGGACAATCAGTATGGCAGCATAGACTTCCGCGGCATAGTACATCTGTGGTACAG
>JAPMAH010000032.1:71000-112000 GCA_029582155.1 Panopea generosa
CTGGAGAAACTTCTTACGATCTGAAAAACACAACCCTTAATTTATGTTTGGCCGATTACCAACGCCTTCCATAAGCAATGGACTTAGATAAACAACTTGAATAAGTAGATCTGAGGGATTTGGGGAAAAACTTAAACTGAGGTTGCTTATCTGAGTGATGGATTCTTAAAGCAACACATCCACATTTAAACTTTTTTAAAAAGTTTTTCAATTGAGTTGTGAGCACATTTCCCATACATGAATATATGGTCAGTGAGCTGTATATGTGCTAACAAACACTATCCAGAAAGCTTTAGAATTATAAAAAAAGATGTCCAATTTATAAAGCGTGACAAACGCTTTATAAATTATTTTTAAATTGCCGAGGATTCCAACTTGGCTTCAAATTGAATTATGCGAGTCGTATTAAAAAAACTTCACGTTTTAGTGCGTAGTGTACTTTACATGCCTTGAAAGTCATTTTGACAATTTTTTTTGACTCGGGTGAGTTACACGCTTGTTTTATAAAGTGTTAGTCACGCATTATAATTTGGGCATCATTTTGTTCCTGATTGTGTTTATATGCTCATATACAGCTAATTGATCATATGTGTGTATGGGAAATGTGCTCATAACTCAATTAAATTTTTTTTTTAAAAGTTCAAACGTGGATGTGTTGCTTTAAAATAGTACATGAGAAAATAGTTTTCCATCCAGTCAATGATTAAACATACAATGTATTACATTCAATGTGAAGTGTTTGTTTATACAAATCACTATTTCTCACTATTAGACTGACAAAACATTTTATTCGAGTACAGAGACTAATGTGGTATATTCTCTGGTTTCAATGACATCCTGTAGACTTACATTCATCTTCCACTGTCCCTGTGTCACAGAACTGGCAAAGTCTCTGATTAGGACTTCAGCCTACGTAGCAGTCGGTTACAATGTTCACTTTTAATAAGCGACATGTTCACATATGGTTCTCGCCTGAAACTGTCTTTTAATAAAACACATGTTCTTAATTTCATCATATCCAAAATAATACAAGGTCATATCGAGGGCTCAGCGCAACACTATTGTAACTCCGTTTTTTCCAAAAATCGTTTTTTTGCATAAATTACAGTAGTTTTACAATGTGCATCTTGTGTTAAAATTTGGTCCTGATATTTTAAATAATTTTGAAGATATTCACTTTTGGTGAAAATATTGTATCTCAAATACACTAATTCCTTAGCGCAAAACTATTGTAACTTGAGTTACAATAGTTTTGCACCAAATAATATCTTGGAGACCTTTATTTATATTGGTGCAAAACTATTGTAACTTGAATTTAAATTTTATTAAACCCAGTTATCCTGTATAACCACACTTTTATTTAGTCCAAGAATATTGCAGTACATTAGTTTCAAATGATAGTTCAGAAAAATCTAGCAAGATTTTGAAAAAATACAGGTAAAGAGACTGATTATCTGATTATTAAAATTTGCAGTGAATTGTTTGGTTTGCATTTTTTTTATAATAAAAAGGCCGTCCAATCGAACAATATTACTCAACATACTTTAATGTATACCAATTATAACTTCACTTAACCAATATATCCCTTTTGAAAACTTCCAAAATGAGATATTATTCTTATTACCTGGTACACTCAGTATTATTCTTTTTAATATATCAGTACTAGAAGTCAACACTGTATCTAATTATTTTAAAATGGCTGTTAAAGAACCAAAACAATATATTTTAGATATCAATAAACCTTGGTTTCTCAGAATTAATTTGATGTGTGTAGAGGGTACAGCTGGTACTGTGGTTGGTATTGTGGGTGTAGAAGGTACAGCTGGTAGTATAGGGGGTATTATGGGTGTAGAGGGTATATCTGGTACTATAGTTGGTAGTGTCGTTGAATAAGGTATATCTGGTAGTGTAGTGAGTATGGTGGATGTACATCTGGTACTTTAGTTGGTTGTGTGGGTGTAGAGGTACATCTGGTACTATAGTTGGTTGTGTGGGTGAAGAGGGTACATCTTGTAGTGTAGTGGGTATGGTGGATGTACATCTGGTACTATAGTTGGTTGTGTGGGTGTAGAGGGTACATCTGGTAGTGTAGAGGGTATGTAGGATGTAGAGGGTACATCTGGTACTATAGTTGGTTGTGTGGGTGTAGAGGTACATCTGGTACTATAGTTGGTTGTGTGGGTGTAGAGGGTACATCTGGTACTGTAGTTGGTATTGTGGATGTAGAGGATACAGCTGGTAGTGTAGTGGGTATGGTGGGTGTAGAGGGTACAGCTGGTAATGTAGTTGGTATGGTGGGTGTTGAGGGTACAGCTGGTACTATAGCTGGTAGTGTGGGTGTAGAGGGTATATCTGGTACTATAGTTGATAGTGTGGGTGTAGAGGGTACATCATGTAGTGTAGTGGGTATGGTAGATGTACATCTGGTACTATAGTTGGTTGTGTTGGTGTAGAGGGTACATCTGGTAGTGTAGAGGGTATGTAGGATGTAGAGGGTACATCTGGTACTATAGTTGGTTGTGTGGGTGTAGAGGTACATCTGGTACTATAGTTGGTTGTGTGGGTGTAGAGGGTACATCTTGTAGTGTAGTGGGTATGGTGGATGTACATCTGGTACTATAGTTGGTTGTGTGGGTGTAGAGGGTACATCTGGTAGTGTAGAGGGTATGGTGGATGTAGATGATACATCTGGTACTATAGTTGGTTGTGTGGGTGTAGAGGGTACATCTGGTACTGTAGTTGGTACTGTGGATGTAGATGATACAGCTGGTAGTGTAGTGGGTATAGTGGGTGTTGAGAGTACAGCCAGTAGTGCAGATGGTATCATGGGTGTAGACATTACAGCTGGTAGTGTAGTCGATATATAGGGTGTAGAGGGTACAACTGGTAATGTAGTTGATATTGTTGGTGTAGAGGGTACAGCTGGTAGCATTGTTTGTGTTGTGAGTGTAGAAGGTACAGCTGGAAGTGCAGTTGGTATGGTGGGTGTAGAGGGTATGGCTCGTAGCATAGATGTTATAGTGGGTGTTGAGGGTACAACTTGAAGCATAGTTAGTATGGTGGGTGTTGAGGGTACAGCTGGTAGTGAAGTTAGTATGGTGGGTGTTGAGGGTACAGCTGGTAGTGTAGTTGGTATGGTGGGTGTAGAGGGTATGGCTTGTAGCATAGATGATATAGTGGATGTGGATGGTACAACTGGAAGCATAGTTGGTATGGTGGGTGTTGAGGGTACAACTTGAAGCATAGTTGGTATGGTGGGTGTTGAAGGTACAGCTGGTAGTGTAGTTATTATGGTGGGTGTTGAGGGTACAGCTAGTAGTGTAGTTGGTATGGTGGGTGAAGAGAGTACAGCTGGTAGTGTAGATGGTATCGTAGTCGTTGACAGTACAGCTGGTAGTATAGTTAATATGGTGGGTGTAGACGATAGGGAACAGCTGGTAGTGTAGTTGGTAATGTGAGTATAAAGGGAACAGCTGGTAGTGTAGTTGATATTGTGAGTATAGAGGGTATAGTTGGTAATGTGATTATAAAGGGTACAGCTGGTAGTGTAGTTGGTAATGTGAGTATAAAGGGTACAACTGGTAGTGTAGATGGTAATGTGAGTATGGAGGGTATAGTTGGTAGTGTAGTTGGTAATGTGAGTATAAAGGGTACAGCTGGTAGTGTAGATGGTAATGTAAGTATGGAGGGTATAGTTGGTAGTGTAGTTGGTAATGTGAGTATAAAGGGAACAGCTGGTAGTGTAGTTGATATTGTGAGTATGGAGGGTATAGTTGGTAGTGTAGTTGGTAATGTGAGTATGAAGGGTACAGCTGGTAGTGTAGTTGTTATTGTGAGTATGGAGGGTATAGCTGGTAGTGTAGTTTGTATTCTTGGTGTGGAAGGTACAGCTGGTTGTGTAGTTGGTAATGCGAATATAAAGTGTACAGCTGGTAGTGTAGTTGGTATGGTGGGTATTGATATTAAAGCTAGTAGTTTAGTTGGTATGTAGGTTGTATAGGGTACAGCTGGTAGTATAGTTGGTATTATGGGTGTAAAGGGAACAATTGGTGATTAAGATGGTTGATATGGTATAGTGGATGTAGTTAGTACAGCGAGTAGTTATAAGGATGCAGAGTGGACATTGAGTAGTGGTATTGCAGTTGGTATAATGAATGTAATGGTTGCAATGGGTAGTGATGTTGATATTTAGGGGGTTGTGAGTAGTGAAATAAGTAAAGAATTATAGAGGATGTAGAAGGAACAGTGAAGAGTTGAGATGGTATGGTGGATGTAGTGTCCATGAAACAGACGGTAGCAATGTTGGTATGGTGCAGTGGGTAAAGTAGGTAGTGATGTTGATATAATGTGGATTGTGAGTAATGATATGGTATGTGGATGTTTAGGGCACAGTGGGTAGTGATGTTGGTACTGTTGAACAGTATGTAGTTGAGTCTGAATGGCAGGAGTAGAGGGTACAGTAAGTAATAAGGTTCTGGTTGGTATTATAGATAATGGTTGGTAGAGAGAATACATTACCTATATACTGAAGTAATGTAGAGGGAACATTGGAGTTCATAAAGTGAATGTAGATGTAACAGTGGATAATGGTACTGGATTGGTGGGTGTAATGGTTCAGTGGTTAATTAGGTCAGTATGATGGATGTAGTGGATGCAATGGGTAGTGGGGTTGGTATGGTGGATGTTGAAGTTACAGTGGATAGTTGAGTTGGTATGGCGATGGAGTGGATACATGTAATGAATATAAAGGATCAGTGTCTTATAGATTTGGTTTGGCCGATGTTGAGGATGTAGTTGAAAATGATGCTAGTATACTAGATGTAGAATGTAAAGTTGATGATGTTGGTATGGTGGTTGTATAGGGTACAGTGGGTATAATGATGTTAGTTTGTGGGTGTAAAGGGTACAGTACCATGGTGGTGGAGTTGGTACATATATGAAGACTAAAAGGTGTGATTAATTTGGTATGATGGATTTTGAAGGTGCAGTTGGAATTGGAGTCAGTATGACAAATGTAGATGGTACAGTTGTTAGTGATGTTGGTATAGTGGGCCCATGGGGCACAGTACCCACTTACTGCTTGTTTAAATTTAAACGATAACTTTTTCCAAGTTTTTAACTGAATTAAACACAGGTTTATTTTTGTCTATTTGTCTGTCTATAAATGAGGTTTTAACCAAAACAATCATGTAGTATGCAATTTGATCTCAACTGCCTATTGCACCCTAGGTAAAAATTCATCAATATTTTTTATAAGACTGAAAACAATAGTTTTATTATCTTGTTTGATATTTACTGGTTAATAATATCAAAATGTCGCATCCTTAAACATGACAGTTAGTTACTATTATGTTGTGGTCCAGATAGTATCTGCATACTATATAAATTTACACAATATAAATACTAATTTGGAAATATAATTTTATATATTAACTTATATTAACATAATTTAATACTTTCATAACTGAAATATTATGCTTTACAATGTTAATGACATAGGTTAATTGTTTGTTAACATGAGAACTATCAAAATTATTGTATTTATAGGCTAAAACATAAATAATACAACTTTATATACTTTTGTATATGTTTTTCTTTATTTCCAATACTTCTTATATGTTTGTGTTAAACTTTAATAGAATTAAAATTGATTTTGGATTAATAACAACATAATTTTAAACAGTTTTATATTGAGTTACAATATTTTTAAACTTAGAAATTAATTATTTATCTCGTAAAACTTGGTGCAAAACTATTGTAACTTGAGTTACAATAGTTTTGCACCAAATATAAATTCAGTTTTATTGAATTTTCAACGCAACACTATTGTAACTCAAACTTTTACAAATAAATCAAGTAATACTAAAGATTTAATTGATAACACTTGTTAATAATGTAAGTAATGCAGTTTTCATTTGAATTTTGAAAACTATTTGCAAAAATATCTAAAGACGAAAATAAAAAACAGTTTTTTCCTTCTCCTGAACAATTTGCAAAAACCTAGTTACAATAGTTTTGCGCCAAGCCCTCGATATAATTATATGAAAAAAAAAAATAGTTTCTAACAGTAGTATGTAAAGAAGCCATGTTTACAGGTGTTTTATTGATACAATGATCAAGTATATTCAGTTCTTGCATAATATACTTAAAACTACTTGACCAGTTATTTTCACATATCTGATATTCATCATTATAGGCACATTTTGTTAGTTGTGTTTCTTCATAACTAATCAGTCTAATCCAGTGATACAACATTGAAATCCAATATCTGTAACTACATGACAACCACGCCGCTTAACCCTTTACTTCATATAGACGCCTTTGGACACCTCTAATATAGATGCCTTTGGACACCTAATATAGAAAGCTTTTGAATTATTGGGTGAATTATGTTTATATTAACTGACAGAGTGGAAAACAGTAACGAAGCAATCTGAACTCTTCCTGCACTGTTTTCCAAGGCCTTCTGTGATTGGTACGGGAAAACGCGTATCTATGGAGTAAAGGGTTAACCAATAACTGCTGGGGTACACTAGGACCAAATCTATGCATTCCTAAGAAATACCTCACTGCCTGATTTTGCACATATTTTATATCAATTTAAATTTAATAAACATACATGAAACAAATATTATATTTTCAATACAGCTTAAATATAAAAAATTAGAATCAGTTTTCACATATTTACTGTTTTATCATTTTGCAAATGTAAAATGTTTGTGTTAGCCTGTAGAACAGACCTAGCTCTACTGACTGGGTCCATGACATAACAATGGGATATGTGCATGTAGACTGGACAGCTCTACTGACTGTGTCTGTTACATAACAATGGGATATCAGTACGTAGACTGGTCAGCTCTACTGACTGGGTCCGTTACATAGCAATGGGATATGTGCACGTAGACTGGTCAACTCTACTGACTTGGTCCGTTACATAGCAATGGGATATGAGCACATAGACTGGTCAGCCTTACTGACTGGGTCCGTTACATAGCAATGGGATATGTGCACGTAGACTGGTCAACTCTACTGACTTGGTCCGTTACATAGCAATGGGATATGAGCACATAGACTGGTCAGCCTTACTGACTGGGTCCGTTACATAGCAATGGGATATGTGCACGTAGACTGGTCAGCCCTACTGACTGGGTCCATTACATAACAATGGGATACGAGCATGTAGATTGGTCAGCTCTACTGACTGGGTCCGTTACATAACAATGGGATATGTGCATGTAGATTGGTCAGCTCTAATGACTGGGTCCGTTACATAACAACGGGGAATGAGCACGTAGACTGGTCAGCTCTACTGACTGGGTCAGTTACATAACAATGGGATATGAGCACGTAGACTGGTCAGCTCTACTGACTGGGTCCGTTACATAGCAACGGGATATGAGCACGTAGACTTGGTCAGCTCTAATGACTGGGTCCGTTACATAGCAACGGGATATGAGCACGTAGACTGGTCAGCTCTACTGACTGGGTCCGTTACATAGCAACGGGATATGAGCACCTAGACTGGTCAGCTCTACTGATTGGGTCCGTTACATAGCAACTGGGATATGAGCACCTAGACTGGTCAGCTCTACTGACTGGGTCCATTACATAGCAACGGGATATGAGCACGTAGACTGGTCAGCTCTACTGACTGGGTCCGTTACATAGCAACTGGGATATGAGCACGTAGACTGGTCAGCTCTACTGACTGGGTCCGTTACATAGCAATGGGATATGAGCACGTAGATTGGTCAGCTCTACTGACTGGGTCCGTTACATAGCAATGGGATATGAGCACGTAGACTGGTCAGCTCTACTGACTGGGTCCGTTACATAGCCATGGGATATGAGCACGTAGACTGGTCAGCTCTACTGACTGGGTCCGTTACATAGCAATGGGATATGAGCACGTAGACTGGTCAACTCTACTGACTGGGTCCGTTACATAGCAATGGGATATGAGCACCTAGACTGGTCAGCTCTACTGATTGGGTCCGTTACATAGCAATGGGATATGAGCACCTAGACTGGTCAGCTCTACTGACTGGGTCCATTACATAGCAACGGGATATGAGCACGTAGACTGGTCAGCTCTACTGACTGGGTCCGTTACATAGCAATGGGATATGAGCACGTAGACTGGTCAGCTCTACTGACTGGGTCCGTTACATAGCAATGGGATATGAGCACGTAGATTGGTCAGCTCTACTGACTGGGTCTGTTACATAGCAATGGGATATGAGCACGTAGACTGGTCAGCTCTACTGACTGGGTCCGTTACATAGCCATTGGATATGAGCACGTAGACTGGTCAGCTCTACTGACTGGGTCCGTTACATAGCAATGGGATATGAGCACGTAGACTGGTCAACTCTACTGACTGGGTCCGTTACATAGCAATGGGATATGAGTGCACGTAGACTGGTCAGCTCTACTGACTGGGTCCGTTACATAGCAATGGGATATGAGCACGTAGACTGGTCAGCTCTACTGACTGGGTCCGTTACATAGCAATGGGATATGAGCACGTAGACTGGTCAGCTCTACTGACTGGGTCCGTTACATAGCAATGGGATATGAGCACGTAGACTGGTCAACTCTACTGACTGGGTCAGTTACATAGCAATGGGATATGAGCACGTAGACTGTTCAGCTCTACTGACAGGGTCCATTACATAGCAATTGGATATGTGCACGAAGACTGGTCAGCTCTACTGACTGGGTGCGTTACATAGCAATGGGATATGAGCACATAGATTGGTCAGTTCTACTGACTGGGTCCGTTACATAACAATGGGATATGAGCACGTAGATTGGTCAGTTCTACTGACTGGGTCTGTTACATAACAATGGGATATGAGCACGTAGATTGGTCAGCTCTACTGACTGGGTCCGTTACATAGCAATGGGATATGAGCACGTAGACTGGTCAGCTCTACTGACTGGGTCCGTTACATAGCAATGGGATATGAGCACGTAGACTGGTCAGCTCTACTGTCAGGGTCGGTTACATAGCAATGGGATATGAGCAAATAGACTGGTCAGCTCTACTGACAGGTACCATTACATAGCAATGGGATATGAGCACGTAGACTGGTCAGCTCTACTGACTGGCTCCGTTACATAACAATGGGATATGTTCACAAAGACTGGTCAGCTCTACTGACTGGGTCCATTACATAGCAATGGGATATGAGCACGTAGATTGGTCAGCTCTAATGACTGGGTCCGTTACATAGTAACAGGATATGAGCACGTAGATTGGTCAGCTCTAATGACTGGGTCCGTTACATAGCAACGGGATATGAGCACCTAGATTGGTCAGCTCTACTGACTGGGTCCGTTTCATAGCAACGGGATATGAGCACGTAAACTGGTCAGCTCTAATGACTGGGTCCGTTACATAGCAACGGAATATGAGCACGTAGATTGGTCAGCTTTACTGACTGGGTCCGTTGACTGGGTCAGTTACATAGCAACAGGATATGAGCACGTAGATTGGTCAGCTCTAATGACTGGGTCCGTTACATAGCAATGGGATTTGTGCACATAGACTGGTCAGTTCTACTGACAGGTACCATTACATAGCAATGGGATATGAGCACGTAGACTGGTCAGCTCTACTGACTGGGTCCGTTACATAGCAATGGGATATGAGCACGTAGACTGGTCAGCCTTACTGACAGGGTCTGTTACATAACAATGGGATATGAGCACGTAGACTGGTCAGCTCTTCTGACAGGTACCGTTACATAGCAATGGGATATGAGCACGTAGACTGGTCAGCTCTACTGACTGGGTCCGTTACATAGCAATGGGATATGAGCACGTAGACTGGTCAGCTCTACTGACTGGGTCCGTAACAAAGCAATGGGATATGAGCACATAGACTGGTCAGCTCTACTGACTGGGTCCGTTACATAGCAATGGGATATGAGCACGTAGACTGGTCAGCTCTACTGACTGGGTCCGTTACATAGCAATGGGATATGAGCACGTAGACTGGTCAGCTCTACTGACTGGGTCCGTTACATAGCAATGGGATATGAGCACGTAGACTGGTCAGCTCTACTGACTGGGTCCGTTACATAGCAATGGGATATGAGCACGTAGACTGGTCAGCTCTACTGACTTGGTCCGTTAAATAGCAATGGGATATGAGCACGTAGACTGGTCAACTTTACTGACTGGGTCCGTTACATAGCAATGGGATATGAGCACATAGACTGAGCACGTAGACTGGTCAGCTCTACTGACTGGGTCCGTTACATAGCAATGGGATATGAGCACGTAGACTGGTCAGCTCTACTGACTGGGTCCGTTACATAACAATGGGATATGAGCACGTAGATTGGTCAGCTCTACTGACAGGGTCCGTTACATAGCAATGGGATATGAGCACGTAGACTGTTCAGCTCTACTGACAGGGTCCATTACATAGCAATGGGATATGTGCACGAAGACTGGTCAGCTCTACTGACTGGGTCCGTTACATAGCAATGGGATATGAGCACGTAGACTGGTCAGTTCTACTGACTGGGTCCGTTACATAACAATGGGATATGAGCACGTAGACTGGTCAGCTCTACTGACTGGGTCCGTTACATAGCAATGGGATATGAGCACGTAGACTGGTCAGCTCTACTGACAGGGTCCGTTACATAGCAATGGGATATGAGCACGTAGATTGGTCAGCTCTACTGACAGGTACCGTTACAAAGCAATGGGATATGAGCACGTAGACTTGTCAGCTCTACTGACTGGGTCCGTTACATAGCAATGGGATATGAGCACGTAGATTGGTCAGCTCTAATGACTGGGTCCGTTACATAACAATGGGATATGTGCACGTAGATTGGTCAGCTCTACTGACTGGGTCCGTCACATAACAATGGGATATGAGCATGTAGATTGGTCATCTCTAATGACTGGGTCCTTTACATAACAATGGGATATGAGCTCGTAGATTGGTCAGCTCTACTGACTGGGTCCGTTACATATCAATGAGATATGAGCACGTAGATTGGTGAGCTCTACTGACTGGATCTGTACATAATAATGGGATATGAGCACGTAGGTTGGTCAGCTCTACTGATTGGGTCCGTTACATAACAATTGGATATGAGCACGTAGATTGGTGAGCTCTACTGACTGGGTCCGTTACATAACAATTGGATACGAGCACGTAGATAGGTCAGCTCTACTGACTGGGTCCATTACATAACAATTGGATATGAGCACGTAGACTGGTCAGCTCTACTGACTGGGTCCGTTACATAACAATGGGATATGAGCACGTAGATAGGTCAGCTCTACTGACTGGGTCTGTTACATAACAATGGGATATGTTTTTCACTGACCCCCACCATGTATCAATTGGCAGTTCTACGGACCCCAGCACCTATACCAGGGCTAGAATTGAACTTTTTTGTGCACTGGCAATTTTGGCCAGTGCCTAAAATTTCAAGTGGCCAAATTTGAAACCAGCTAGCAAAACCAATTTTCCCAGAAACATGTAGTCGTAAATGTCTGAATAAACCCAAAATTAATTGTTTCGAAGCCTGCGTGCTATTTAAAATGCATTATTAGCTCTTTTTTTTATTGATAGACAATGGTATCAAGGTTATAATATATGTTAAGGTACAATTCAAAGCAGTACTTTACAAAACAAAATATTTTAAAAAATAAAATTGTCTTTGTTATTTTTTAAACTACCATAAATAAATGCATACAATGATATATCATATATAAATACTTTTAACTAAAACCAAAATATGAATCATTGATTCAACAATAACAAGTGTACAGAGACTGAGATTGAGACATAAACACACTTCTATTTATAGAATTAATATAGCCAATAGCCTTTCGTTTTAAAATAAGATCTAGATCTAGCCAAGGACGATTGTTTAACATGTGTAAATGTTCTGATACCATAGTAATATAGTTTAATCATTATGGATCGCATGGTTTCTACAATTGACACACCATTTTTGTCATTGTCAAGTTTAACAGCTGACAAAATATGTCAACAATAAAGTTGACGGGTTTCAACTTTACTTTTATTTTATAGAGTGAGTGCGCGATCGATCAAACTAGACGCAGTCTACTCATTATGTTGTTGACGGGTTTTAACTTTACTTCCTTTTTGCAGAATGAACTTGAAATCAAAAACAATTGGACGCAGTCTACACATATTAAATATTTAATACATGTAATTGACAATCATGCTGCCAGGGGGTAATTTGGTAAAATTGACAAGAACTCATTATTTTTACCAGGATTATACTTGTTTTTTTTCAAAAAGCAACAATGAATACAATCAGTAACTTTCTCAACTTGAAATCCACTCGCAAAAAAATGCCAGCTTAAATAATTTCAACTCGCATTTTCAAAATACAGCTCGCATATTGTGAGTGGCAAGTGCTTAAATTTGAGCCCTGCTATACAATTACATTTAAAGCAGACCCAACCACCCATCAATAAATAATTAGGGTGCCACCCGCTGGTACCCAACATTTATTTCTGGAACTACCCTTTGTCAATAGTAATTATAATCTGAAAAGAAAATTAGTTTCTCTGTCATACAAGCGTAAGGAACTATATAAAATAAACAAAAACATTGAAATTCTGCACAAATCTCTGCACTTATTTTACAAATATAATGTATAATTTACTATTTTATTTATTGTTCTTATGTCCACTCATCACATGTAAAAATGATGTAAATTTTACTATTTATTTATTGTTCTTATGTCCACTCATCACATGTAAATATAATGTATATTGTCCACTCATCACATGTAAATATAATGTATATTGTACTATTTATTTTATTGTGTTTATGTCCACTCATCACATGTAAATATAATGTATATTGTACTATTTATTTTATTGTTCTTATGTCCACTCATCACATGTAAATATAATGTATATTGTCCACTCATCACATGTAAATATAATGTATATTGTACTATTTATTTTATTGTGTTTATGTCCACTCATCACATGTAAAAATGATGTAAATTTTACTATTTATTTATTGTTCTCATGTCCACCCATCACATGTAAATATAATGTATATTGTCCACTCATCACATGTAAATATAATGTATATTGTACTATTTATTTACTGTTCTTATGTCCACTCATCACATGTAAATATAATGTATAATGTACTATTTATTTACTGTTCTTATGTCCACATATTCATATTCTGTTATATAAGGCACTGTAGAAGCTGGGATAATATTATTCCACCATAAAAGGCCAAAGAAAAAGGAAAACATGCTTTGTTCAAGAAAACTGCATACCTTATAATAAAGGCCTTGTCAAATTATCATCATCCGACAGTAGTGACAGCAGTGGCAGTAACAGCATAGCAGCTAAAACGTTGATAAAGCAGTCCATTTCTTCACTCTGCAGTCAGACGTCCGCATCTACCAGTCAAGAAGCTGATGTGTTACTCTTATGTCACCAGTCTGCAACAAAACACAGAACAGTGATTGAGAGGTAGAACATGATGGCAATCAAATCATACACAATGACAAAATGATGGAGGCATTTAACAACTGCAACATGTCCAAAACCTCATTTTGTCATCCGGAGACATAGAATTTTGTGGCATGGTGAAATGGAGTCTCATCATTGGTGATATGCGGATTAAGGTCATATGCCGCAGCTCCATGATGCTGTTTTACAAACACACAACAAGCCTGTGCACTAAATATGGGCTGCATCTTCGCCAATTTTGTCCAAGCCATCAACACGTTCAATCATAATCATAATTTGTAAAGCTCTTCCATGTTGCTGAGTCTGAGAAATAATCTCTAAGCAAAAATTAGCCTCCAAACTGCACTCATGGCCCAAGAAAGAACATAAACCTTACTGCTTATTCACAACTTAAACAGCTGTCTTCATAAAGAAGCTGTCCGACCATTAATTTCACACAGACTGTAATATTAGCACTATAGACTGTCACACTTACAGTTTGTACTCTAAACTCCATGAGAATTTCCAGAACTCATTTTTTTCCTTTGAGATTCAACAAGGAAGTCCTATAATGTATTATAACTTATTGTCGAGGAACAGTCAATGTCTAGTTTGCAAAACATTTAATCATAATTTTTACATTGAAAAATAAGAAGAATGAATACAGTAACAATTTTAGATACTGAAACAACTTTGCGTCATGACTTTTCCCAATTTTTTCAGTTTGTTTATTTAGAATTTCAAGTCAGATTTTTTCTTAAATGTTAGGCTTTGTTAAATATTGTTTTTGATATACAGGTATACTGACTTTTCTTTATGTTGCGTTGGCGGCAAAATATATGTAAACCGAAAAGATTACAAGATATATTTGAGTGATACAGTTTATGCTGAGTGGAGTTTGTACAACTGATAAGGGTGGAGCCTATGTATCTGGGTTATGTTAATGACAATGATTGACATTCAGAAGCTATGCGATGCAGCAGTTACACATATTAGGTTTAGAGGCTGCAGTCATTTGGTACATCAACAGTATTGGCCTGTCAGTAAAATATGACTTATCAACAGTAATTAGGCCTTGCAGCCGTATTAAGCAAATTAACAATAATTGGTCAAGTACTAGAATAGATTCTTTAAACAGTATTTGACTGATTAATAACATTTGGCCTGACAGTGTAATCTGACCATGCAGCAGTAGTTAACCCAGCAGCTATATTAGGCTTAGAAGTAGCAGTAATCTTATAATAATATAATGTCCTTCTTGTGTAAATACAGGGTCATTAACAAATGAAGAATGACCTGTAAATTCTTCCCCGATTTAAGACCACGAGCCCTGAAACAGAGACAGCTCTAAAATTCAGCCGAAAATACTTTTCAACCTTTATACATTGTTTGTATTCATGTTCATTCTATATATTAAATATTAACAATAACTCATCTAATATCTGGCTCATGTTTCATCAACATATTTCAGTTTGTACTTAATTATTTAAATACTTAAATCAAAGAAAAGCATCTAGGTTATTTCAGACTGGCTCTAGAGACTACATTTGGTTTCATTGATCTAATAGTATGTTAAATGTTGTGCTGCTGCGTGCAGTTATTTTTTGCGGCGATAAACATGCACATGTTTTTTTTATTCAACCTTTGTTTTAGTACTGACTGGTACATGGACATTATTTTACCATTTTGATCGATATTATGAAAATGTTTGGATTCTGGGACAAACTAGCATAAGTGAACCATACTGTGATGTAAGAACACTTACTACATACCATATATTCCCTTATTAACGCCCACGGGGGAGTTACATTTTGCAAGATGTGGGCGTTTATCAAAGATAAAAAAAGCAAATTTAAAAACAGTTAAAAATACAATAAAGCCCTTGATAAACCCTTAAATCCGGTTTAAATCCCCGAAAAAGTAGTTCAGAATTATTTGAGAGTGAATGAAATAATCGACATAGGATGAAAAAAAGCTGAAAATCTGTATGAATCTACTTGTCCTTGTACTGGAATATCCGAATTTATGGTCACAGTTCTCTTCACTTCAAATCACTTGGATGCTTGCTCTTATCAACGTAGAACAATGAGCTTTCAGCGTACACAGACTTACCACATTAAGTGACCCAAGATATGGTCAGCTACCACCATTACATTTCCCATAGCCTTACATTATAGCGTTTGTGCTTAAAACCTATTTTTGAAACATTTGTTCATGAAAATGACCTACTTGCATTCAAGTATCAACCTAGATACATAAAAAAAAAAAAAAATAGGTCAAAAGTACCACTTTTAACTACTTTCGGTTCACTGAAGTTCATGACCCCCAGTCTCGCAGTGAATTCATTTGCATTTCCATAGATTGCTACATTAAATAGTCAAAATGAGCATATATGTTTTTTGTGTTTTTTTCATGATAAAAACATCCTATTCTAACAAATTAAGAAGAAAAACATTCATTGTGACATGTATATCTAACCAAAAACAAGCTTACAAACATGATATATGCCCTTAACATCCCTATACTTTTTTCAGCCAATCAGAATCCCAGTCTCAATGGTGGTAGCTGACCTAAAGGGGCACCTAAACTAACTTTTTCATACTTTTTTATGTTTCATTTGATTCAATACATATTTTCAAACAAACTAATACCTTTGTTTTCTGTTTACTCCCAAAATTGACATTTTTAGAGCATTTTCCATGTTTGCCTGCTAAACATGTATATGAGCATCTGTTGCAGCATGAAAATAAGTGAAATAGTCCAAAATATGTGATCTTAAAAACAGAATATCTCCTGTATTACTCAGTATTTTCATACAATTTTTTTTGCCATTGTTGACAATATGTTTCTTCAATATTGGACAGTGGACATGTCCTTTTGTCTAAAGATAAGAGTGTATACATGTATAATTTGTACCCCACCCCCCTAATTTACATGGATTTTTTTTTTTTATTAACAATTTTTTCTTTTTTTTTCAATTTCAGTCATTTTTTCTCCTAACTGCACTCTCAATTCTATCATCCCTTGCTATTAGACTAATTAACACAAGCCATTTTAATTTTTTATGTTATTTCTGGGGAGAAATACAGAGATGGGCAGATATGGTGCAGAGGCTACATGGGCAGTTTATTTATAACAAGTGTTCTATTATCAAACTTGTTGCATACTTTCTGTGGTTTTGAAACATCATATTAAGGCCAAAATGAACAAGGTAACAAACAAACAAGCATTTTATCTCATTTGGATGCTTACATATACACCAATTAGTCACATTTTAATAAGAAAAATCATGAAAGGCAAATATAAAAAGAGTAAATGTGGATTTAAAATTGGACATAAATTCCATCCAATCAAAGAAAAAGTGACTCCTAAAGTGGAAGGAGAAGCCCGAGAAATAGTAAAATATATCCATGCTTCAACTGAAGTGGAGAATCTTGTCCAAGATCCACTGATTCAACCAGAAGCTTTGCCACCAGCACCCATCTCTAATGAACCCGTTGTCAGATTCAAGATGCTGCGGCCTAACAGAGTACCGTCTTATAACCAAATAAAACAGTCTACTGAAGGGGAGAAACAGAAAGTGCACTATACATATCATCTCCTTTATTCCTCAGAGTGTCTCAGGCACCTTTAAAGCATTTATCATTAAAAAAAACATAAATAAAGAAAAACAATATTTATTATTTTTAATAATTCATAAATTTTATCAATTTGGATCCTATTTTAATGTAAAAAGTGTCCTTTTATACATATAAACACTAAATTATCTTACAATATTTTGTTTTCATACACATTTCATTGTCTATATTTCATAAACATCACTCAGAGAAGGTATATTGAATTTACCCTGATAAATAAGGGCGGTAATAAAAATTCTAAGAAATCATACAACTGTCCTAAACTTGTTATTTTCTTAAAAAATGGCTTTAAAAAAATTTAAAAAAATAAAAAATTAATTTCCTAAATGCAAATTAGTATTTAGGACCAACCGGATATATTTGAGCTGTTACAAGTTGGTCCATACTGGAAAATTATGGGAAATGATCAATGCAGTCACCAAAGAACATGCCACAAGATCACAAAACTGCACAGGCAATTTGAGCTTCGATAGAGCCAATGAAGAAAAGCATGGTCTCATCTGGCGTGAACGAGCTGTTTGTGATGCCTGTCAATATCGATCAGATAAATTTAAACTCTAGGAAGAAATCGAAACAGGCAAACCAGGAAGAAAATCAGCCACCGCCAATGTGGGATTAAACATTGGAATGACACAATCTCCAGTTGCCTAATCAAGTGCTATTAAAATGCTGTTGAGTGCTAATATCCCAGCTCCATCTGTTTCAGGAATGCAAAAATGTGCAACGAAAGTGTGCACTCTAATAAAGGAAGAAAATATAGCTGACATGAAGAAGAGAAGGCAAGTATAAAAAAACAAATAACAACTGGAGAAAAATGCCCGAGAAAAAAGTTGCTGTACAGTTCGACGGCATGTACAATAGGAGTCTCTATTCAAGAGTGGGACGAACACCATTTCAGTCTGCAACTCAATGCACATACACTGTAGCAGAAAACATGACAAAGAAAAATCAAATAATTGCCCTTGAAACGGTAAATAAACTTTGCTCCAAACATGGATTTCATTCACAGGATGATGATAACTGTGACATAAAATCTAAGGACTGTACAGCTACTGCTTGTATGGAAACCAATATTGGAGATGAGCTAAAGTGGGCTGAAATGTGTTTCAGAGACATGCATAATGATGGACTTGAAATAAAATATTTAACAACAGACCCAGAAACTAAAGCCTACCAAGCTGCAACAGACTTATACAGACAGAAGGTGACAACAACAATGCCTGAACATCAAATTGACACCAGGCATCTCTCAGACAACCACAGGAAACAGATAAAAAAAAGTTCCCATGTATTAAATATGATGCCGGGAAATACAAAGCAGTATAAACTATATTTAAGAAATTGATTTTCAATAGATATTAGCAATCGGTGCCAGGTTGAATTTGATTCTGTACACCAGCAGGAGAAGGGAGATTTCAAGAAAGTCATGACACGCATCTCCAAGTACATTATGTGATATCAAAAATTGTTATGCTCGTAACCACAGCTACTGCAAATCTCATTCTGCCATCTGCAGTGGTGAAAACAATCTCAAATGGACAACAAAGAGTGTTTTTTTGCCCAAATTTTTCAAAATAAACTTGTCTAATAGTGACAGTGAGCAAATCAGAATCCCGGTCTCAGTGGTGATAGCTGACCATATAAACAATGGGTTAGAGAGCTCAAAGGTGATTAACACATTGTGAATTGTTGTCTGTGGTACAAAATAATTGATCTGGGAAAGATGGGCGAATACACACTTAACTCACATATACGTTTTATTGCTTTAATTTTCCAGAAAAATAGATGGTGGGGGGGGGGGGGGGGGGGATTAATAAGGGAATATATGGTATTCAAAATTTCTTCTTTCTACTTGAAATTTATTGAGCGATAACAACAAGACTTTTCTTGTTTTCTTATAGCAACTGATAAAGCCGTGCAGATATGCAATTTCTGCTTTTCAAGACAATACATTCCGATCCTGTGATTATAAAGTACCGACAAAAAATGTCAATTAACATCACCAAATCAATGTGCAGAATGAAAAGACATATTTTAATATACGCATTAGTCAGTTTCAATTAAATGGATTATGGTACTCCATATCTACCAAATGCTGCAGCAGCAGTAATCCTGTTGTTCCATCACTCATGTAACATTATGGAGTTATTGATTACATAAAACAGGAGATCTAAAGATGCCCCATCTCCCAACACTTTATTAACAAATGAAGTAAGATAACTGCTCAAAATAAGCAGTATTATTTACATTTGTTTGTCAAGTACAACCGATAAAAAATAAACAGAGAGACAATATTTACATTGGCATCTGATTCTGGTATTGATGAAGTTCCTTCTTGGCAATGATGTCTACATGAGTACGAGAAAGCCATCCAAACCAACGTTCTCACAACAGTTACCTGAAATATATATATATTTTTTTTTTTAAATACAAAGTCAGAGTTCACTATAAACAAGAAATATATTTCTGGTTTACTTTTTTGTAGCTGACAAGACTGGAAGAGTTGTCTCCCATTTCTTACATCAAAAGACATCAAGATAGATTATAAAGTTCATCACTAAATATATTGATTACCGGTATTCTATATTGAGCTTTGTTTTCATATATATAAATCATTTACAAACTAGTTTTCTTTGTTAACATTTGAAATCTAAAACATTAGCAGTATTAATTAGCAATATTAATTGTCTTACGTATATCTTATTTCTCAGTTTGTACATTTTAATTACTGTTATCACATATTCACCTTTAAAACAGTTTAGAAAAAATATATAAGTCCTGGTTTGCTTGGAAAAAAATGTGTCTGTTGGGTAATTAATTGCTTGAACTATTCTATGAGTGTTTCAGAGCTTATATTTTTAGGATTACTAGGAATTGTAGATTATTTCAGTAATTTCCAAAATTGTTTAACATTTTTAACTTTTGCATTTAACTTAACCTGTTGAAAATGAAAACTTTGAACATATTTCTTGTATACTGATCAGGCAATGACCATTTTGATTCTATTTTCATCTGATTTTTCTTAGTGATATTTATTCCAAAACTTGTAAAAGACTTTCTATTAAAGTGTATTACACTCATTATTTAAAAAATGAGTTACTTCCCTTTGACTGCATACGTTTTCTGTTATAATCTTACCACGATCTCTTTTCAAAAAGGGGTATACTCACTTCATCGATACCTTATATAAAATTTGATACTGATGTCAATATCATCTTTAGAATAAATATTATCAAATCAATTACTTAAAAGATAAATGCCAGTTCGAAATTTCTGAGACTATTGCTTATGTTTATATAAATCTTTCTTTAGGTTAACCCATTTATATCCTGATAACTCTGCTGAAAATAATTCTGATGTGCTAATGTTAAACTGCAGAAATAACCTACTATACCATATTTGATTCAGTTTTGTATTTCCAATATAAATTAATCTAACACACTTTTTTGAAATTAAGAATTCAGGCCATTATTTTTCATTTCACTTGTCCAGTCAGACAAGTATTTCTAAAATTTGCTTGTTTAACCAAAAACAACTTGTCCTTACTAAATAATCTGTTTATTTAAAGTTAAAACTAGACCTATCACTGTAGTGATGAATACCCCCGAACGCCGCCATGACAGAAAATGGTTAACCATTGTATGAAGTTTTATTAAATTATATCCATTAGTTTTAAAGTAATGCTCCAGACAAAAGAAATTCTTAATAAAAGAGAATGTTATGGATTGAGTTTTTTGTATTGTTAATTTTTTTATGGTTTTGTTAAAATTAAAAACGGTCTTTTTAATTATTGTGCAGTGTACAAGCTTTCATGGCAATCAATAAATGTAATACTTTTTCGAGTTATGTTGAGGGACAACAATTTTATGGATAAGAAACAAACAAAACAAGAGCACTAGGAATACAATATCGAACCTGCTTTGCTCGAACTCCATGTATTCATCAACTTGGTTCTTTCATGAACTTTATTAAACTGTTATCACTGATGGCTTTAAAAGTACTTTAAAAGTACTGCACCAGACAAGGGAAATATATCAAAGGGCAATTACTCTGTAATTAGCAAGAATAGAGTTATGTTTCTTGTACACTGCACTTCCTCTCATTATATTCTACCATTGTATGAAGTTTGATGAAATTCCATCCAGTATTTAAAAGTAATGCTCCGGACAACGGAAATATATCAAAGGGCAATAACTCTGTAATTAGCAAGAATAGAGTTATGTTTCCTGTACACTGCACTTCCTGTCATTATATTGTACCATTGTATGAAGTTTGATGAAATTCCATCCAGTATTTTAAAAGTAATGCTCCGGACAAGGGAAATATATCAAAGGGCAATAACTCTGTAATTAGCAAGAATAGAGTTATGTTTCTTGTACACTGCACTTCCTCTCATTATATTCTACCACTGTTTGAAGTTTGATGAAATTCCATCCAGTACTTTAAAAGTAATGCTCCGGACAAGGGAAATATATCAAAGGGCAATAACTCTGTAATTAGCAAGAATAGAGTTATGTTTCTTGTACTTCCTGTCATTATATTGTACCATTGTATGAAGTTTGATGAAATTCCATCCAGTACTTTAAAAGTAATGCTCCCGACAAGGGAAATATATCAAAGGGCAATAACTCTGTAATTAGCAAGAATAGAGTTATATTTCCTGTACACTGCACTTCCTCTCATTATATTGTACCATTGTATGAAGCGTGATGAAATTCCATCCGGTACTTTTTAAGTTATGCTCCGGACAAGAAAAAATATCAAAGGGAAATATATCAAAGGGCAATAACTCTGTAATTAGCAAGAATAGAGTTATGTTTCCTGTACACTGCACTTCCTCTCATTATATTCTACCATTGTATGAAGCTTGATGAAATTCCATCCGGTACTTTTCAAGTTATGCTCCGGACAAGAAAAAATATCAAAGGGCAATAACTCTGTAATTAGCAAGAATATAGTTATGTTTCTTGTACACTGCACTTCCTCTCATTATATTCTACCATTGTATGATGTTTGATGAAATTCCATCCAGTACTTTTCAAGTTATGTTCCGGACAAGGAAAATTGAGGACAGACCGACCGACAGACCGACAGACCGACAGACCGACCTCAGGGTGACTCCAGTATACCCCCTCAAAACTTCGTTTGTCGGGGGTATAAAAACAGGGGATGTACATAAAACAGATGCTGTGTTTAATTACTGAAATGTCACTTGTCCAGTCGAACTAGCAGCTTTATACTTTACTTGTCTTGTACCCATTGTTCAATTGTCCCGGACAGTCGGGCGAGCGTTTATATAAAGCCCTGGAATTCTGAATAAAATATCAGAAAACAATCAGAAATCATTTCAATCTTTTAATACATACACTTTAACTCTGTCATAGACAAACAAATAACTACAAATTGTTTGGATATATATTGTAATGTGACTTTGTAATCACAAAATGTTTGATCCCACTTGCAACCTGCATTATGCTACACACTGAAGGTTTCCAGCATGAATGTTATAAGATCTTTTGAAATTTTGAAACCTTTTTGAAATTCTCCTATGCAATAGAAATATCAGGGCAGGGTCATTTTTATCCCTAGGGACACCTTTTGAACAAATCTATCAAAACTATAGTTGGTCATCATTACTACATAAACATTTTGAAAATCTGTTGGGCAGTTCATGAAAAGAAGATTTTTTAAGTTTTGGACTATTTTTAGTCATGGCGGCCATCTGGAATTTCAGATCGAAAAAAAAAAATCTTCTGTATAGTCTCCTATGCAACAGAAACATGCATGTGAAGTTTCAGTTTAATTGGCCTAGTGGTTTTAGAAAAGATGAAAGAAAAAGAGAATTTTCTGTTTTCCCATAGTATCCCTATGTAAAATTCTAAGTCCCCTTACAGGGCCCCTATAAATTTTAGCCCCTTAATTCTTATCTGCAATCAAACCCCTACACATAGGGATAATTTATACCAAATATGAACAAATCTAACATACTGGTTCTTAAGAAAACGATTTTAGTAATTCCCAATTTTTACCTTTTTGGAGCCCCTCCAGACCCCTTAAGACAGTGGAACCCAGTCATTTTTACAAATCTGAACCTCTTTCACCTAACAATGCTTCTGTGAAGATATAGGCAAAATCATTTCCATTTTAAAAAGAAAATAAATAAATATTATAATGACATGTGTCCCCTAATTGAACCATCGGGGCTGGATCATATTTAACCCTAGGGACACCATTTGAACAAATCTAACAATACTATAGTTGGTCATCATTACTACATAACCATTTTGAAAATCTGTTGGGCTGTTCATGAGAACAGCGGCCATTTTGAATTTCAGATCGAAAAAAAAAAATCTTCTGTATAGTCTCCTATGCAACAGAAACATGCATGTGAAGTTTCAGTTTAATTGGCCTAGTGGTTTTAGAAAAGATGAAAGAAAAAAAGAATTTTCTGTTTTCCCATAGTATCCCTATGTAAAATTCTAAGTCCCCTTACAGGGCCCCTATAAATTTTAGCCCCTTAATTCTTATCTGAAATCAAACCCCTACACATAGGGATAATTTGTACCAAATATGAACAAATCTAACATACTGGTTCTTAAGAAAATGATTTTAGTAATTCCCAATTTTTACCTTTTTGGGGCCCCTCCAGACCCCTTAAGACAGTGGAACCCTACACATAGGGATAATTTATAACAAATATAAACAAATCTAACATACTGGTTCTTAAGAAAATGATTTTAGTAATTCCCAATTTTTACCTTTTTGGGGCCCCTCCAGACCCCTTAAGACAGTGGAACCCAGTCATTTTTACAAATCTGAGCCTTCTTCACCAAACAATGCTTCTGTGAAGATATAGGCAAAATCATTTCCATTTAAAAAAAAAAAAAAAAAAATATTATAATGACATGTGTCCCCTAATTGAACCCTCGGGGCGGGGTCATATTTAACCCTAGGGACACCATTTGAACAAATATAACAATACTATAGTTGGTCATCATTACTACATAAACATTTTGAAAATCTGTTGGGCCGTTCATGAGAAGAAGATTTTTTAAGTTTTGGACTATTTTTAGTAATGGCAGCCATCTTGAATTTCAGATCGAAAAAAAAAATCTTCTGTATAGTCTCCTATGCAACAGAAACATGCATGTGAAGTTTCAGTTTAATTGGCCTAGTAGTTTCAGAGAAAGTGCTGCTAACAGACGACAGACGACGGACAACAGACAGCGCACCGTCGCATAAGCACTTGTGGCCTTTGGCCAGTAGAGCTAAAAACTATAGTTGGTCATCATTACTCCATAAACATTTTGAAAATCTGTTGGGCCGTTCATGAGAAGAAAATTTTTTTAAGTTCTGGACTATTTTTAGAAACAGTGGCCATCTTCAATTTTAGATAGAAATCTTCTGTATAATCTCCTATGCAATGGAAACATCCATCTGAAGTTTCCGTTTAATTGGCCTATAGGCTTCAGGGAAAGTTCTGCTAACAGATTACAGACGACGGACAATGCGCCATAGCATAAGCACTTCTGGCCTTTGACCATTAGAGCTCGCAAGAGATTCAGTGAATTAATATAGCCATGGATTGAGCAAAATTGACATTGTCTTGGCTGTAGGTATGGAAATAACATGTTATAATGTACGAGACTTAAATAACAAAACTTTCTTAGGAATTAAAATTGCAATAATATACCTAAAAGAGGGGTGTTCCATTTGTGCCCCTAATAGTAGAGTTGAAATGCTATCTAAAGGCAAACCCAAGCTATTCCAATTGTTCACATTCAGATATGTATAAATTGTGCCTCCAATTCAAAGAAAAATTGATATTTACCTTTGAAAGTAAACCGAAGAGGCAGTCTCAAAATTGGCACTAACGCGAGAAATCACCAGCAGTATCAAAAGGACAATCAGTATGGCAGCATAGACTTCCGCGGCATAGTACATCTGTGGTACAGATATCTGAAAAATAACAGAAAACTGAGGAGTGATCACAACTACAAGTAACATGAATAAACAATTGAAAATGTGACAAGAAGAGACAGATTTTTTTATCTATCTTGGTTTATTGTTTTTTCAGGTGGTCACCTCTATTCATCAGCCACTTGTTTTAAACAGCCACATTTGCTAATTCTCATTGTTATGCTTTCAGAGCAAATTACCCTGTATAAAATGTCTTGTCTTAAAAGGACACTTTTCTTCAGACAGGTTTAACTGCATTTGTACAATTAAAGTAGTACAGTAGAACAGAAGAGACTTGTTTATGTAAAAATAATGTCACTTATATATTCTGTTTCGATATATCAAGCCAGACATACAAAGGACAAAGACCATTTCAATAAATACAAAGAAAATTTACTTGCGTATATCTGCATAATGCCTAAATATACAGGCAGCAATTTTACAAAATATTCCTCAAAAGAAATGGAATTACACTATATAACAGTATATGGACACTTTTTCACTCAGCTGCTATTTCATTCTATTCTGTGCTACATTATGTTACTCTTTGCGAGAATAATGCAACAAATCTTTAAAAACAGAACTCAAGCAAATATGTGAACTTCGGCGCTGGACACACACTACATACACTATTTCATAGTAAATTCCATGCGGTCAATGATCCTAAGTAAAAGTCAATGCACAGTTTATTTTGACATAAATGACCTACACATCGTCACCTTGGCTTAAGTTTCTTGCTGTTATCCATAGCAACCATATGAACTAGAAAATGGTTGTGGCTCCAGGCCAGAGACACTGTTATTCATAGCCAGCATATGTCTATAGTATTACCAACATTAATTCTACCATTAGTCCTCAGAATACACAAACAATTACTGGCTACCTTGCTCCTTCTGAGTATGTTTCTATGTTCCTGTGTACAAATAGTAGGATGCCTCCATGATGCTAAGAAATATTCTCTAAGCAAATTATATACCCTTCAAACCTGGAATGATTGCAGCATTTGTTTATCACACATGAGGTGTGGGTTTGAGTCTCTGCTGAGGTCACATATTTTTCATTGAAAGTTTTACAGCTGTTTAGAGAATCAGTTCAGTCTAGCAAGCAATTCCTCCCTCATGCACAATTTGCTACATATTTCCAGGGAAGTAACCAATTTGTCTGTCCTTTCCCCATCATGCACAATATATTACATGTTTCAAGGGAAGTAACCAATCTGTCTGTCTGTGTACAATATACAGTATGGCATTTTATACTACAGACACTACTGTGAACATTTGGCAACATAATAGATTTAATGATATATATATATTTAGTACTGCAAAAAGACTTTGACAGAACTTATGCAGTTCGGTCAATACACAACTTACATGTATTCTCACGAATGTAAATCACTCAACACACTTAATAAAATGACAAAAAGAAATCAACTCAACCAATATACTACATGGACTGCAGATTACCAACAACTTCTGATATCAACTCAACCAATACACTACATGGACTGTAGACTTCCAAAACTTCTGATATCAACTCAACCAATACACTTCATGGACTGTAGATTGCCAACAACTTCTGATAACAACTCAGCAAACACACTACATGTACTGCAGATTGCAAGCAACTTCTGATATCAACTCAACAAACACACTACATGGACTGCAGATTGCCAGCAATGTCTGATATCAACTCAACCAACACACTACGTGTATTGTAGATTGCCAGCAACTTCTGGTATCAACTCAACCAATACACTACATGGACTGCAGATTGCCAGCAACATCTGATAACAACTCAACCAGCACACTACATGGACTGTAGATTGCTAGCAACTTCTGATATCAACTCACCAACACACTACATGGACTGTAGATTTCCAACAACTTCTGATATTAACTCAACCAATACAATAAATGAACTGCAGATTGCCAATGACTTCTGATATCAACTCAACCAATACACTACATGGACTGCAGATTGCCAGCAACATCTGATAACAACTCAACCAATACACTACATGTACTGTAAATTGTCAACAACTTCTGATATCAACTTAACCAATACACTACATGTACTGCAGATTGACAATAACATCTGATATCAACTCAACCAAGACATTACATGGACTGCAGATTGCCAGCAACATCTGATAACAACTCAACCAGCACATTACATGGACTGCAGATTGCCAGCATCTTCTGAAATCAACTCAACAAACACACTACATGGACTGTAGATTTCCAACAACTTCTGATATCAACTCAACCAATACACTTCATGGACTGTAGATTGCCAACAACTTCTGATAACAACTCAACAAACACACTACACGGACTGTAGATTGCCAGCAACTTTTGATATCAATTGAACCAACAAACCACATGGACTGCAGATTGCCAGTGAATTCTGATATCAACTCAACCAATAAAATATGTGAACTGCAGATTGCCAACAAATTCTGATATTAACTCAACCAATACACTACATGTACTGCAGATTGCCACGACTTCTGATATCAACTCAAACAAAACACTACATGTACTGCAGATTGCCAGCAACTTCTGATATCAACTCAACCAATACACTACATGTACTGCAGATTGCCAACAACTTCTGATAACAACACAACAAACACACCACATGGACTGTAGATTTCCAACAACTTCTGATATCAACTCAACCAATACACTTCATGGACCGTAGATTGCAAACAACTTCTGATAACAACTTAACAAATACACTACATGTACTGCAGATTGCCAACAACTTTTAATAACAACACAACAAACACACTACATAGACAGTAGATTTCCAACAACTTCTGATATCAGCTCAACCAATACACTTCATGGACTGTAGATTGCCAACAACTTCTGATAACAACTTAACAAACACACTACATGTACTGCAGATTGCCAACAACTTTTGATATCAACTGAACCAACAAACTACATGGACTGCAGATTGCCAGTGACTTCTGATATCAACTCAACCAATACACTACATGACCTGCAGATAGCCATCAACTTCTGATATCAACTCAACCAAGACACTACATGTACTGCAGATTGTCAACAACTTCTGATATCAACTCAACCAACACAATACATGTACTGCAGATTGTCAACAACTTCTAATATCAACTCAACCAACACACTAAATGAACTGTAGATTTCCAACAACTTCTGATATCAACTCAACCAATACACTACATGGACTGCAGATTGTCAACAACTTCTGATATCAACTCAACCAAGACACTACATGTACTGCAGATTTTCAACAACTTCTGATATCAACTCAACCAACACACTAAATGAACTGTAGATTTCCAACAACTTCTGATATCAACTCAACCAATACACTACATGGACTGTAGATTGCCAACAACTTCTGATATCAACTCAACCAATACACTTCATGGACTGTAGATTGCCAACAACTTCTGATAACAACTTAACAAACACACTACATGTACTGCAGATTGCCAACAACTTTTGATATCAACTGAACCAACAAACTACATGGACTGCAGATTGCCAGTGACTTCTGATATCAACTCAATCAATACACTACATGACCTGCAGATAGCCATCAACTTCTGATATCAACTCAACCAAGACACTACATGTACTGCAGATTGTCAACAACTTCTGATATCAACTCAACCAACACAATACATATACTGCAGATTGTCAACAACTTCTGATTTCAACTCAACCAACACACTAACTGAACTGCAGATTGCCAACAACTTCTGATATCAACTCAACCAATACACTACATGTACTGCAGATTGCCAAAAACTTCTGATATCAACTCAACCAATACACAACTTGTACTGCAGATTGCCAACTACTTCTGATATCAATTCAACAAATACACTACATGTACTGCAGATTGTCAACAACTTCTGATATCAACTCAACCAACACACTAAATGAACTGCAGATTTCCAAAAACTTTTGATATAAACTCAACCAATAAAATACATGTACTGCAGATTGCCAACAACTTCTGATATCAACTCAACCAATACACTACATGTACTGCAGATTGTCAACAACTTCTGATATCAACTCAACCAACACACTACATGTACTGCAAATTGTCAACAACTTCTGATATCAACTCAACCAACACAATACATGTACTGCAGATTGTCAACAACTTCTGATATCAACTCAACCAACACACTAAATGAACTGCAGATTTCCAACAACTTCTGATATCAACTCAACCAACACACTACATGTACTGCAGATTTCCAACAACTTCTGATATCAACTCAACCAATACACTACATGTACTGTAGATTGCCAACAACTTCTGCTATTAACTCAACCAAGACACTACATGTACTGCAGATTTCCAACAACTTCTGATATCAACTCAACCAATATCCTACATGTATTGCAGATTGTCAACAACTTCTGATATCATCTCAACCAAGACACTACATGTATTGCAGATAGCCAACAACTTCTGATATCAACTCAACCAGTGAACTATGTGTACTGTAGATTGCTAACAACTTCTGATATCAACTCAACCAATACACTACATGTACTGCAGATTGTCAACAACTTTTGATATCAACTCAACCAAAACACTACATGTACTGTAGATTGCCAACAACTTCTGATATCAACTCAACCAATACACTACATGTACTGTAGATTGACAACAATGTCGGATATCAACTCAACCAATACACTACATGTATTGTAGATTGCCAACAACTGCTGATATCAACTCAACCAAGACACTACATGTATTGTAGATTGCCAACAGCTGCTGATATCAACTCAACCAATACACTACATGTATTGAAGATTGCCAACAACTGCTGATATCAACTCAACCAAGACACTACATGTATTGTAGATTGACAACAACTTCTGATATCAACTCAACCAAGACACTACATGTACTGTAGATTGTCAACAACTTCTGATATGAACTCAACCAAAACACTACATGTACTGTAGATTGTCAACAACTTCTGATATCAACTCAACCAAGACACTACATGTACTGTAGATTGCCAACAACTTCTGATATCAACTCAACTAATACAGTATATGTACTGTAGATTGTCAACAACTTCTGATATCAATTCAACCAACACACTACATGTACTGCAGATTCCTACAACTTCTGATATCAACTCAACCAATACATACATGTACTGTAGATTGTCAACAACTTCTGATATCAACTGAACCAATACACTGTATGTACTGTAGATTGTCAACAACTTCTGATATCAACTCAACCAATACACTATATGTACTGCAGATTGTCAACAACTTCTGATATCAACTCAACCAATACATACATGAACTGCAGAGAGCCAATAACTTCTGATATCAACATAACAAGACACTACATGTATTGAAGATTACCAACAACTTCTGATATCAACTCAACCAATACACTTCATTGACTGCAAATTGCCAACAACTTCTGATATCAACTCAACTAATACACTACATGGACTGTAGATTTCAAACAACTTCTGATATCAACTCAACCAATACACTACATGGACTGTAGATTGTCAACAACTTCAAATATAAACTCAACCAATACACTACATAGACTGCAGATTGCAAACAACTTCTGATATCAACTCAACAAACAAAATACATGAACTGCAGATTGCCAACAACTTCTGATATCAACTCAACCAAGACACTATATGTACTGCAAATTGCCAACAACTTCTGATATCAACTCAACCAACACATTACATGGACTGTAGATTTCAAACAACTTCTGATATCAACTCAACCAATACAATACATGGACTGTAGATTGCCACCAACTTCTGATATCAACTCAACCAATACACTACATCGACTGTAGATTATCAACAACTTTAGATATAAACTCAACCAATACACTATATGGACCGTAGATTGCCAACAACTTCTGATATCAACTCAACATATACACTACATGTACTGTAGATTGTCAACAACGTCTCATATCAACTCAACCAATACACTACATGGACTGCAGATTGCCAACAACGTCTGATATCAACTCAATCAATACACTTCATGGACTGCAGATTGCCAACAACGTCTGATATCAACTCAACCGAGTCACTACATGTACTGTAGATTGTCAACAACTTCTGATATCAACTCAACAAATACACTACATTGACTGTAGATTATTAACACTTTTTGATATCAACTCAACCAAAACATTACATGGACTGCAGAATGCCAACAACATCTGATATCAACTCAACCAATACACTACATGTACTGTAGATTATCAACAACTTCTGATATCAACTCAACCAATACACTACATGGACTGTAGATTGCCAACAACGTCTGATATCAACTCAACCAATACAAAAAATTGACTGCAGATTGCCAACAATGTCTGATATCAACTCAACCAATACACTACATGTACTGCAAATTGCAAACAACTTCTGATATCAACTCAACCAATACACTACATGTACTGTAGATTGCCAACAACGTCCGATATCAACTCAACCAATACACTACATGGACTGTAGATTACCAACAACTTCCGATATCAACTCAACCAATACACCACATGGACTGCAGATTGCCAACAACTTCTGATATCAACTTATCCAATAAACCACATGTACTGCAGATTGTCAACAACTTCTTATATCAACTTAACCAATATACTACATGGACTGTAGATTGCCAACAGCTTCTGATATCAACTCAACAAATACACTTCATGGACTGTATATTGCCAACAGCTTCCGATATCAACTCAACCAATACACTACATGGACTGCAGATTGCCAAACAATGTCTGATATCAACTTAACCAAGACACTACATGTACTGAATATTGCCAACAACTTCTGATATCAAATCAACCAAAACACTACATGGACTGTAGATTTCAAACAACTTCTGATATCAACTCAACCAATACACTACATGGACTGTAGATTGTCAACAAATTCTGATATCAACTCAACCAATACACTACATGGACTGTAGATTGTCAACAACTTCAGATATAAACTCAACCAAAACACTATATAGACCGTAGATTGCCAACAACGTCTGATATCAACTCAACCAATACACTACATGGACTGCAGATTGCCAACAACGTCTGATATCAACTCAAACAAGTCACTACATGTACTGTAGATTGTCAACAACTTCTGATATCAACTCAACCAATACACTATATGGACTGTAGATTATTAACACTTTTTTATATCAAATCAACCAATACACTACATGGACTGCAGAATGCCAACAACGTCTGATATCAACTCAACCAATACACTACATGGACTGCAGAATGCCAACAACATCTGAAATCAACTCAACCAACACACTACATGGACTGCAGATTGCCAATAACTTCTGATATCAACTCAACCAATACACTACATGGACTGCAGAATGCCAACAACGTCTAATATCAACTCAACCAATACACTACATGGACTGTAGACTGCCGATAACTTCTGATATCAACTCAACCAATACACTACATGGACTGCAGAATGCCAACAACGTCTGATATCAACTCAACCAATACACTACATGGACTGCAGATTGCCAACAATGTCTGATATCAACTCAACCAATACACTACATGTACTGCATATTGCAAACAACTTCTGATATCAACTCAACCAATACACTACATGTACAGTAGATTGCAAACAACTTCCAATATCAACTCAACCAATACACTTCATGGACTGTAGATTGCCAACAACTTCTGATATCAACTCAACCAATACACTACATGGACTGTAGATTAACAACAACTTCCAATATCAACTCAACCAATACACCACATGGACTGCAGATTGCCAACAACTTCTGATATCAACTCATCCAATACACCACATGTTATGCAGATTGTCAACAACTTCGGATATCAACTGAACCAATACACTACATGGACTGTAGATTGCCAACAGCTTCTGATATCAACTCAACCAATACACTTCATGGACTGTATATTGCCAACAACTTCTGATATCAACTCAACCAATACACTACATGGACTGTAGATTGTCAACAACTTCAGATATAAACTCAACCAATACACTATATGGACCGTAGATTGCCAACAACGTCTGATATCAACTCAACCAATACACTACATGGACTGCAGATTGTCAACAACGTCTGATATCAACTCAAACAAGTCACTACATGTACTGTAGATTGTCAACAACTTCTGATATCAACTCAACCAATACACTATATGGACTGTAGATTATTAACACTTTTTTATATCAAATCAACCAATACACTACATGGACTGCAGAATGCCAACAACGTCTGATATCAACTCAACCAATACACTACATGGACTGCAGAATGCCAACAACATCTGAAATCAACTCAACCAACACACTACATGGACTGTAGATTACCAATAACTTCTGATATCAACTCAACCAATACACTACATGGACTGCAGAATGCCAACAACGTCTAATATCAACTCAACCAATACACTACATGGACTGCAGATTGCCGATAACTTCTGATATCAACTCAACCAATTCACTACATGGACTGCAGAATGCCAACAACGTCTGATATCAACTCAAACAATACACTACATGGATTGCAGAATGCCAACAACATCTGAAATCAACTCAACAAACACATTACATGGACTGCAGATTGCCAACAACGTTTGATATCAACTCAACCAATACACTACATGGACTGCAGAATGCCAACAACGTCTGATATCAACTCAACCAATACACTACATGGACTGCAAATTGCCACCAACGTATAATATCAACTCAACCAATCCACAAAATGGACTGCAGATTGCCAACAATGTCTGATATCAACTCAACCAATACACTACATGTACTGCATATTGCCAACAACTTCTGATATCAACTCAACCAATACACTTCATGTACTGTAGATTGCCAACAACTTCTGATATCAACTCAACCAATACACTACATGGACTATAGATTACCAATAACTTCCGATATCAACTCAACCAATACACCACATGGACTGCAGATTGCCAACAACTTCTGATATCAACTCATCCAATACACCACATGTACTGCAGATTGTCAACAACTTCTGATATCAACTTAACCAATACACTACATGGACTGCAGATTGCCAACAACATCTGATATCAACAAAACCAATACACTACATGGACTGCAGAATGCCAACAACGTCTGATATCAACTCAACCAATACAATACATGGACTGCAGATTGCCAACGTCTGATATCAACTTAACCAATACACAAAATGGACTGCAGATTGCCAACAATGTTTGATATCAACTCAACCAATACACTACATGTACTGCATATTGCAAACAACTTTCGATATCAACTCAACCAATACACTTCATTGACTGTAGATTGCCAACAACTTCTGATATCAACTCAACCAATACACTACATGTACTGTAGATTGCCAACAACTTCCGATATCAACTCAACCAATACACTACATGGACTGTAGATTACCAAAACTTCCGATATCAACTCAACCAATACATCACATGGATTGCAGATCACCAACAACTTCTGATATCAACTTATCCAATACACCACATGTACTGCAGATTGTCAACAACTTCTGATATCCACTTAAACAATACACTACATGGACTGTAGATTGCCAACAGCTTCTGATATCAACTCAACCAATACACTTCATGGACTGTATATTGCCAACAGCTTCCGATATCAACTCAACCAATACACTACATGTACTGCAAACTGCCAACAACGTCTGATATCAACTTAAACAATACACTACATGGACTGTAGATTGCCAACAGCTTCTGATATCAACTCAACCAATACACTTCATGGACTGTAGATTGCCAACAGCTTCCGATATCAACTCAACCAATACACTACATGTACTGCAAATTGCCAACAACGTCTGATATCAACTCAACCAATACACTACATGGACTGTAGATTTCAAACAACTTCTGATATCAACTCAACCAATACACTACATGGACTGTAGATTGTCAACAACTTCAGATATAAACTCAACCAATACACTATATGGACCGTAGATTGTCAACAACTTCTGATATCAACTCAACCAATACACTACATGTACTGTAGATTGTCAACAAATTCTGATATCAACTCAACCAATACACTACATGGACTGCAGATTGCCAACAACGTCTGATATCAACTCAATCAATACATTTCATGGACTGCAGATTGCCAACAACGTCTGATATCAACACAACCAAGTCACTACATGTACTGTAGATTGTCAACAACTTCTGATATCAACTCAACCAATACACTACATTGACTGCAGAATGCCAACAACGTCTGATATCAACTCAACCAATACACTACATGGACTGTAGATTGCCAACAACATCTGATATCAACTCAACCAATACATAAAATGGACTGCAGATTGCCAACAATGTCGGATATCAACTCAACCAATACACTACATGTACTGCATATTGCAAACAAATTCTGATATCAACTCAACCAATACACTACATGTACTGTAGATTGCAAACAACTTCTGATATCAACTCAACCAATACACTTCATGGACTGTATCTTGCCAACAGCTTCCTTTATCAACTTAACCAATACACTACATGGACTGCAGATTGCCAAACAACGTCTGATATCAACTCAACCAATACACTACATGGACTGCAGATTGCCAACAACGTCTGATATCAACTCAACCAATACACTACATGTACTGCAGATTGCCAACAATGTCTGATATCAACTCAACCAATACACTACATAAACTGCAAATTGCCAACAATGTCTGATATCAACTCAACCAATACACTACATAAACTGCAAATTGCCAACAACGTCTGATATCAACTCAACCAATACACTACATGGACTGCAGATTGCCAACAATGTCTGATATCAACTCAACCAATACACTACATGGACTGTAGATTGCCAACAATGTCTGATATCAACTCAACCAATACACTACATGGACTGTAGATTGTCAACATCTTCTGATATCAACTCAACCAAGACACTACATGTACTGTAGATTGCCAACAACGTTTGATATCAACTCAACAAATACACTACATGTACTGCAGATTGCCAATAATGTCTGATATCAACTCAACCAATACACTACATGGACTGTAGATTGCCAACAATGTCTGATATCAACTCAAGCAATTCACTACATGGACTGTAGATTGTCACTATCTTCTGATATCAACTCAACCAAAACACTTCATGCACTGTAGATTGCCAACAACGTTTGATATCAACTCAACCAATACACTACATGGACTGCAGATTGCCAACAACGTCTGATATCAACTCAACCAATACACCACATGGACTGTAGATTGCCAACAACTTCTGATATCAACTCAACCAATACACTACATGGACTGTAGATTGCCAACAACGTCAGATATCAACTCAACCAATACACTACATGGACTGTAGATTGCCAACAACTTCTGATATTAACTCAACCAATACACTACATGTACTGTAAATTGCCAACAATGTCTGATATCAACTTAACCAAGACACTACATGGACTGTAGATTGTAAACATCTTCTGATATCAACTCAACCAAGACACTATATGTATTGTAGATTGCCAACAACTTCTGATACCAACTCAACCAATACACTACATGGACTGCAGATTGCCAACAACGTCTGATATCAACTCTACCAATACAATACATGTACTGCAGATTGCCAAACAACGTCTGATATCAAATCAACCAATACATTACATGGACTGTAGATTGCCAACAATGTCTGATATCAACTCAACCAATACATTACATGTACTGCAGATTGCCAACAATGTTTGATATCAACTCAACCAATACACTACATGGACTGCAGATTGCCAACATCTGATATCAACTCAACCAATACACTACATGGATTGCAGATTGCCAACGTCTGATATCAACTCAACCAATACACTACATGTTCTGTAGATTGTTAACAACGTCTGATATCAACTCAACCAATACACTACATGGACTGTAGATTATCAACAACTTCTGATATCAACTCAACCAATACACTACATGGACTGCAGATTGCCAATACACCACTACATGGACTGTAGATTGCAAACAACTTCTGATATCAACTCAACCAATACACCACTTGTACTGCATATTGCAAACAACTTCTGATATCAACTCAACCGATACACTACATGTACTGTAGATTGCCAACAACTTCTGATATCAACTCAACCAATACACTACATGGACTGCAGATTGCCAACAACGTCTGATATCAACTCAACCAATACAATACATGTACTACAGATTGCCAAACAACGTCTGATATCAACTCAACCAATACACTACATGGACTGTAGATTGCCAACAACGTCTGATATCAACTCAACCAATACACTACATGTACTGCAGATTGCCAACAACGTTTGATATCAACTCAACCAATACACTACATGGACTGCATATTGCCAACAACGTCTGATATCAACTCAACCAATACACTACATGGATTGCAGATTGCCAACAACATCTGATATCAACACAACCAATACACTACATGGACTGTAGATTGTCAACAACTTCTGATATCAACCCAACCAATACACTACATGCACTGCAGATTGTCAACATCTTCTGATATCAACTCAACCAATACACTACATGTACTGCAGATTGTCAACATCTTCTGATATCAACTCAACCAAGACACTACATGTACTGCAGATTGCCAACAACTTCTGATATCAACTAAACCAAGACACTACATGGACTGCAGATTGCCAAAAACGTCTGATATCAACTCAACCTATACACTACAGGTACTGTGGATTGCCAACAACTTCTGATATCAACTCAACCAATACACTTCATGGACTGTAGATTGCCAACAACGTCTGATATCAACTCAACCAATACACTACATGTACTGTAGATTGTTAATAACGTCTGATATCAACTCAACCAATACACTACATGGACTGTAGATTATCAACAACTTCTGATATCAACTCAACCAATACACTACATGGACTGCAGATTGCCAATACACCACTACATGGACTGTAGATTGCCAACAATGTCTGATATCAAATCAACCAATACATTACATGGACTGTAGATTGCCAACAATGTCTGATATCAACTCAACCAATACATTACATGTACTGCAGATTGCCAACAATGTTTGATATCAACTCAACCAATACACTACATGGACTGCAGATTGCCAACATCTGATATCAACTCAACCAATACACTACATGGATTGCAGATTGCCAACGTCTGATATCAACTCAACCAATACACTACATGTTCTGTAGATTGTTAACAACGTCTGATATCAACTCAACCAATACACTACATGGACTGTAGATTATCAACAACTTCTGATATCAACTCAACCAATACACTACATGGACTGCAGATTGCCAATACACCACTACATGGACTGTAGATTGCCAAAAACTTCTGATATCAACTCAACCAATACACCACTTGTACTGCATATTGCAAACAACTTCTGATATCAACTCAACCGATACACTACATGTACTGTAGATTGCCAACAACTTCTGATATCAACTCAACCAATACACTACATGGACTGCAGATTGCCAACAACGTCTGATATCAACTCAACCAATACAATACATGTACTACAGATTGCCAAACAACGTCTGATATCAACTCAACCAATACACTACATGGACTGTAGATTGCCAACAACGTCTGATATCAACTCAACCAATACACTACATGTACTGCAGATTGCCAACAACGTTTGATATCAACTCAACCAATACACTACATGGACTGCATATTGCCAACAACGTCTGATATCAACTCAACCAATACACTACATGGATTGCAGATTGCCAACAACATCTGATATCAACACAACCAATACACTACATGGACTGTAGATTGTCAACAACTTCTGATATCAACCCAACCAATACACTACATGCACTGCAGATTGTCAACATCTTCTGATATCAACTCAACCAATACACTACATGTACTGCAGATTGTCAACATCTTCTGATATCAACTCAACCAAGACACTACATGTACTGCAGATTGCCAACAACTTCTGATATCAACTAAACCAAGACACTACATGGACTGCAGATTGCCAAAAACGTCTGATATCAACTCAACCTATACACTACAGGTACTGTGGATTGCCAACAACTTCTGATATCAACTCAACCAATACACTTCATGGACTGTAGATTGCCAACAACGTCTGATATCAACTCAACCAATACACTACATGTACTGTAGATTGTTAATAACGTCTGATATCAACTCAACCAATACACTACATGGACTGTAGATTATCAACAACTTCTGATATCAACTCAACCAATACACTACATGGACTGCAGATTGCCAATACACCACTACATGGACTGTAGATTGCAAAAAAACTTCTGATATCAACTCAACCAATACACTACATGTACTGCAAATTGCCAACAATGTCTGATATCAACTCAACCAATACACTACTTGTACTGCATATTGCAAACAACTTCTGATATCAACTCAACCAATACACTACATGTACTGTAGATTGCCAACAACGTCAGATATCAACTCAACCAATACACTACATGGACTGTAGATTGCCAACAACTTCTGATATTAACTCAATCAATACACTACATGTACTGTAGATTGCCAACAACTTCTGAATACACTGCCATGCAGATCAGAACCTACAAATAAACCATGGATTATGATACTGATAAAAACATTACTGTAAATATTAGAAAATCAAGCAAAAAACAACAACTGAGAATTATGTCTTGTGCACTGTACATTGTCTCATTGTCCTTTGCAAGTGTACAATGTTTTAAAATTATCTTTCAAGTTATGCTCTGTTCAAAATAGCAAATAGAATGATGGTAGTGTAGTGGATAGATGTTGGTTGCTCACCCCAGTGTTTGCTTGTTTGATCCCCAGTTTGACCAGATGCCTTTCAAAACAAACCCCAGTCAACATCAATCAATACAATAGTTGATTTTTATTGTGTTTACTCTGAAAAACAAGAGATTTAACACTATACAGAACTAAAATGAATAACTTTATACATGTAATATTACACATCTCCATCACAGACAATAGGCCGTACTTTATACATGTAATATTACACATCTCCATCACAGACAATAGGCCGTACTTTATACATGTAATATTACACATCTCCATCACAGAAAATAGGCCGTACTTTATACATGTAATATTACACATCTCCATCACAGAAAATAGGCCGTACTTTATACATGTAATATTACACATCTCCATCACAGAAAATAGGCCGTACTTTATACATGTAATATTACACATCTCCATCACAGAAAATAGGCCATACTTTATACATGTAATATTACACATCTCCATCACAGAAAATAGGCCGTACTTTATACATGTAATATTACACATCTCCATCACAGAAAATTGGCCGTACTTTATACATGTAATATTACACATCTCCATCACAGAAAATAGGCCGTACTTTATACATGTAATATTACACATCTCCATCACAGAAAATAGGTCGTACTTTATACATGTAATATTACACATCTCCATCACAGAATATTGGCCGTACTTTATACATGTAATATTACACATCTCCATCACAGAAAATTGGCCGTACTTTATACATGTAATATTACACATCTCCATCACAGAAAATAGGCCGTACTTTATACATGTAATATTACACATCTTCATCACAGAAAATAGTTCATATGTATAAATATGTAATATTATATATATCTATCACAGAAAATAGGCCGTACTTTATACATGTAATATTACACATCTCCATCACAGAAAATAGTTCATATGTATAAATATGTAATA
>JAPMAH010000032.1:112500-145500 GCA_029582155.1 Panopea generosa
CTACAACTTTGTTTTCAGAAAATGGGGTTAAGTTTATTGAATCACCAAAAGATAATTGTTAATAAAAAGATAATGGTTTGATAACATTCATGTAGTTCACCTTAATGAAAATGAAATTTAATAAAAAAACAGAATATACTGTAAATTATTTATATTTTTAACTTTGGAATAATTTTGAGTCTGCAGTCAATCAAGTTTTAGATCTATAAATACTAAGGATGAAAACCCAATTTAAGTGTTTCAAATTGAAAAAAAAACAATAGCCAGTTATTTTTCTCATGTCTTGGAGTTAAATCACATTGTTTTAATGTAATAATAAGTATGATGATCTGTTATATGTATATGTGGAAACAGTATTTAATAACAACAACTAGATTATTACTTTGTTAATTTGATTATTCCATCATTTTCAAATTGATTAATAATGCAACTTACAATCAACGGAGTTTATGCCTTCATCGAATCCATCTAGCTGGACCCTGGTTGTTTTCTGGAGATGGTCTCATATTAGATCTTCAGCCAGCTATAGACTAGTTTGGCCCACCTCCAGTTTTCTTCATTTGGTCGTGTTTCCCTTTCGCTAAAAGAAAAGGCATAATGGATGTTATAACCAAAATGGTTAAGTTGTTAACTACATATAAAATGAGCATACAAGAAATAATTGGCACAATTCTAAGAAATTTGGGCAAACTGTTTGTTTAAATCCATTATTCATGAACAATAACAAAAAGAAACATTTTCAATCTTAATATTTCCTTTTAACATTGTTGTCGATCAGTAATTTTGTGATGACTGATAAAGCTATCTTTATTAAATAAGCAGCTAATCACTATAATTACATGTAATTACATGATCAATTAATTCAATTAAAATAATCATATGTAATTTCCTTTATTTCGGAATTTGTTCTTGAATTAAGAAATCAACAAACTAAGCTTTTAATTCTAACCACAAGCCTTCTGATTCGAAAACATCTATTTCAATTCATCAGTGCTTCGTCTGTTGGATATCTTTCCAGATCTTAAAATAAGGACATATATAACATAAATAAACAGAATCGATAAACAGTAATTCTATCTAATATTTCATAATAAACAGGCTGTTAATCAATTACATTTATAGATCAACAAATTTCAAAAATATAATAAAGCCGTTCTTAAAAGAATTGTTTGCCGTGCTCCTACCTACTCGCTCAAAATTGCAGCTACCAATTCTTTTTATGGACTTCAATACCTTTAACATTGATCTTCATGACTTCTGTTTATTTTGTTTAAAATGAATATGTAGTTGTTAAAGCCCATCATTGATTGTTTTAATTTATACTTATTGCATATTTGTCGTAGAGCGACCCGAATGAAAGTTGTAAAACTTACATTTTATTGTTTGTCAACCTCTGCACTACCAAAATATGATGAGAAAAGTAGGGTTTTTATGTCATCAAAGATATTGATTTACCAACAAAATCATTTCTTGTTTCCAATGGTGGTATTTTGCCTTAACAGAACCCTTAAATTGTTTACATATATGAATAATGACCTCTTATTTTAATAAATATCATCCATTTTCAGGCATTACATACTGAAACTTTGTCAGAATACCATTTTCTGCATGGTCATATACAGGCGAGGTGTCGACCGACATGAAGTGCACATCAAAGCATGTTGTCAAACGATTATGTATTTTTAGTTGATCGTCTGCTACGATGTAAAGGGGCTTGTCTCACCCCTATAACGGCGAATAAATGAGATTAGGCTGACATGTCTGTTCGATGTTTGATGTCGTTCGCTAATTTGAGCAAACAAAAAGTTTTAAACTTAATCCAACTAAAATATTACTCTAAAACAGTAGCTATCTGAGAACCCATATGAAAATAAATGGTCATTTGGTCTAGCATTGTTGAGTGTACTAACTGTATTGGAATTTAAGCAACGCAATACGGGTTAGTACTTGAATGGGTGACCGCTGTCACTATAACAGCATGTAGGGTACTGACATTATAAATATGTAAATATACAATGTCGATTAATGAAAGAATCTCAACTATTAATGTGTAAATGTCGTCACTAAATTGAGACAGTTTTTTATTAAAAGTTGTAATGTTTAAGATATGACAATGGAATTACAATTTACTTACGAGTTCAAAGAAACGTCGATTTCCTGCCAATATTTCTCTTTCTCTTTTGCCCCCGATGACGCACCTCGGAACTTTCCAACAGGGTGTCGCTATATTGCAAAATCAATTCTATAGCCGACACCCTTTCCGACTCTGTCCAGTTGCACGAACGTTTTTTTCAGTGTCTTTATCCTTTATCAGATTATATGACCAAGCGGCAACAAGAGTGACAGTATTTCCCGTACTTCCTGCTTTAATTAAACTCTGTTCAGGAGAGTCACCGGAAATAGAATCGTTTACGTCGTTTAAAAAATAATTGAGATGGAGTTCGTTATCTTACTCAACAAAATAATTACTTTATTCACTTTGTGAAACGGTCTTAAGTTGTTTGCTCAGCTGAGTTAGCTGGTGAGTTTTTAAATTAGTAATAAAGTATTTTCGTGAAACCGGGGCCAGTGTTCCTAAAGTGCATGTTTCTATATGTAGAACAGTACAAAATTAAGTGTTATGTGAAACGTTTAGATATGTTTAAATAATTTAACCAACCAATGCTTTACAGTAAATCATTTTCGAGACACATTGGATACATTATCGTGCCAAAATACATTATTCAGTACTGTGTAATTGCTGAAATTTGCACCTCTCAATCATTCAAAATAAATATTTCTTTAAAATTTAGTAATTTCATTGTATACATACTTTATTTGAGACATATACGTGTCAATAA
This sequence comes from Panopea generosa, assembly GCA_029582155.1. Taxonomy (NCBI): domain Eukaryota; kingdom Metazoa; phylum Mollusca; class Bivalvia; order Adapedonta; family Hiatellidae; genus Panopea; species Panopea generosa. The sequence continues at coordinate 115,341 of JAPMAH010000032.1, forward strand.
AAGTTTTTGTCTCCAACTTATCATTTAAGACCATGAGAATGTAAAAAGAGGTTATAGTGTATTTTCCCCTAAAATTACATTTAGGAAAATCCGCCATCTCGAGGAAGTCTTTCTTATACGTATAACCTCATCATTGATATTCCTTCTTATTTCTATAGCGAATGCAACATTTTAATGGCTTGCGTGTGTGTTGGCATCCGAAGCGCCAAAAAATCAATAGAAAAATAGGGGTCATGTTTCTTCCAAGATATTTTATTTTGTTTTTGTGCACACTGATGGCAAAGTGAGAATTGACGTCAGAAATAAAGGTGGATTCATATCTCAAATTCCAAGCATCCTTGATTTTGTTGTCTAATTTCACAATTCAACCATGACAATGCTTTTAAAATTAGCATTAAAGCAAATGATTTATCATCGCCATTATGTGACTACCTAACGGAATCACTTCCATTGAGTGTACACCTATATGAAATAAGCATTTTAGTCGGGCTTTATGTCAAAGGAATAGTCCGGCTTATGTTGGCGTGATCTAGCTTTGCACAGGCAAAACGAATTAACTGTACCAATTCCAATAGTTTAATGTCCAGAGCAATTCTACCAAATACTGTTGAAGAATTCTTACCAAAATTGTTATTTATTGTAACAAGGGGTATTATCTAATACATCAAAATGGAAAAGAAATTCACCATCCAATTTTCGTGGTCTTTTTATATTACTTTTAGTATTTAAAATAACCGCAGAAACACTATAAAAATCTGAGGTGAGATTGTCTGTGTCTATGTTAATAGCACAAAATAGTTTCAAAACACTAAAATGCATACAGTTTTGTACACTCCGGATATCACAACTATCTTATAAATATTGATTATTTAAACACACAAAAATAGTTAATATTTTTTATTTCAGCTTGAAGCGTATAATAAAAATTAAAGTTTTAATATCAAAATCGATTCCTCCAGGAGTTATCTGAAATTTGGATGACGTTACAACCATTTTATCTGACAATCAATAAATATGAGCGCATATAATGAAGTGGTTTCTAAGGTGGCATCCACAAAACTATATCAGAATGCTAAATATGTTTAAGAAAAAAGCAATCAAAATTAAAGTATTTAACAGACTATAAAGAATCGTAAACAACGCTACAATGCATTATGTAACTGCAATTTGCACTCCATCGATGATAAATAGTCCCAGACTTAGAAGAGTAATATATCACCGAATTATTGAATACTCTTTACGGTGTTATCTTCATAGTTTTGAAAGCGGGAACAGTTTTGTTTTTTCCTCGTGTGTTTCTGTAATATTCTGGTATGTATACATGTTTTAATGTTATTAATGGTGTCTTTTCAAATTTTAAACAGTTACACATGATCAATTCAATGTTATAGTAGTTAAAGTAATAATAAATCGTATTAAATGTAGAAACTTGTTCTGCTTCAGTAAGCGTTTGGTACATTGCTATTCCTAATAGTAACGCAATTCACATAATTGTAACGTAATTCACATAATTGTTACATAATTCATACATACTTTGTTTCAGAATTACGGGGAAAACATGGATAGAAATAGAGAAAGCAAAAAGGAAAAAGAAGGAAATAAATATCAGTCTTGATTATCGCCAAAATGATCATACGCGACTAGGACTACTTTTTACTCCTTAACATTAGAGAATTATATTCATTGTAATTTGCAATCATAAATAAATTCCTAAAAAAACATTTTACTTGATGGCTTTATATTTTATGTTTAATTACTTAAATATATCATTCAAGATGCGTATTTTGTTCAACCGCAATTCATCTTAATTTAATTATTGTTCATTTTTTTACAATTTCTGTTTCCGTGTAAGCAGACTAACTAGCCAAATTTATGTTTCTTTGATTAATTGACAAGGACTGGTTAGCACAGTCGGTAGTTCATTTGACTGCAATCCAGTTGAAATGATAAATTAAAAGTTCCAAGAGTACTGATAGCCGGACTTTGAACAGTAGATATCCCTACGCCATTTAAAAATACAGCTTTTTTTATAACTTGCATTTCATACATTTGCATAAAAGACCAAAAGATTACTACAAATATATGTTTAAAAGAACAGCACATATTTACCTCATTATCCCGACAAAAGTTTCAATGACTGTAGTTTCTATCGCCAAGGAAAAACACTGATTTAATGAATGTGGGTCACTTGCAAGGGAGATAATAATTTAGAAATAGAGGACCCTCGAGGGGGTAATCAGTTTTGCCCATGATTTATATAGAGAGACCTTGATTATGTGTATGAACTTATGCTGTTTTATAAATTGTGATTATTAAAAAGAAACAAACATTGGATATCATAATATGGTGCGTCCTGTGTAACGTGCAAGAATAACCTAAACTGAAAAACAGACTATAGATTAGGCCCAGGTTTCATGGTTCGATAATCATGAATAAAAATAATGAAATTATTAACACTTGTGGAACGTTGTTTAATTATTTTAGATAAAGAGACTGGGGTATATACGAATATAAAGAGACTATATCAAGTACACACACCTGGGTTGGGTAGTAGTATGGTTTCACACTGTAGTGCGCCGGGCACCGCCTTAAACCCTGCGGACTCCCTATATATGTCTATGACACTATGTGTCTCCGTAGACAAGTCCTCTAGTGGAGGTCCACCGTGAGTTCGCTTGGCTTCAATGTTGAACTTTGAGAACTCTATCTTGGCCACTTTCTTCATTGCTAACCATTTCTCTTTTACCTCATTTACTGTCTTCGGGTAACACCAACGGCATTGATGTCCGTGGTAATCTCCACCCATAGTTTGCGGATCGTTTCTCTGGTCACCGTATCACTTAATCTGCCTTCTATAACTTTTATGTTGTGCTCAACTTTCTGTCTTAGAACTGCGACCTCACTGGGCGAAAAAATCTTTTCTCTTTTCCAAGACACTGACAGAGACGGTGAGCTCATTGTGTACTAGTTTACAATTTGCAGACGAGTATAGTAAATCTATAGCGAAAATAATAAAAGGCCCTGGAATGTTTTAGAAAAATTGCATTTCGGGATTTGTTGATATCCTTAACCGTGGGATAAACTTAGCCGCAGTCGGTTACTTAACCTCGGGGATATTTTGGATCCAACAACAGCTTAACCCAATGTGGTTAACTAACCCAGGGTATCTATTTTAACCCCTGGGTAACTTTAACCACTTGGATAACTCATCATTTTTTCCAACAACCGGGTCCTGATTATACAACTATACCAGGACCAGGACATTCAATGTGCTAGGTAGTTAGGGGTTAAGCTTAACTGTTATTATGATACACTGCTATAATACAATTGGACAGACCTTGTAACATTAATTGCCTTAATATCCCCTACATTTTAAGAAGCATAACCTCTAAAATGTTGATACATACAGCACATCTATTAAATTACACGCGAAGAAAGGCATGTAAGGTCAAGTTCATTCCAACTATGTATGTATTGATATACTCATCAATAACAAAATATACAGTTAATCTTTGTGTGTATGATGACATGAAGCAAACATTTCACCTAATTATGATAATATCCCATAATAAAGATAAAAAAAACTAATAAAAGAATACGACATATTTTGAACAATTTCCTCCTCAATATTCTACTAGTTGACATTTGACCCAATGATCTTAATGAATGATACACATCATTTCATACACATTCAAAGCTATATTCAAAGTGGATCAGTTCTATTGGTAATATGTATAACAAACATCTTAAATATAATTATATAAATATCATTTCCAGTTTAACATTTGCGCATGATATTATTTTGTGACCTTTAGCTTTTTAATTGCGTCAAACTAGATGTATACCTGATATTTGCATCATAACAACAGAAAATGTTGTGCTTAAGTTTGTATAATGACATTCGACACACGGTACACCAAAACCCTTATTTAACCTGGTTGCCGTCCATGAACACGTCTTACCTCATGCATCGATTTCCAGCCACATATTTGAGAAATTCACCATACTATTATCTCTGTGATGTTTTTATATGTTGACAAGTCAGCTCTATATTCGCAATTTATTCACATCTCGGAAAGGGAGTATTTGCACCAATCTGAATGAGCAAGGAGAGCGGATATTCACACAGGTTCACTTTCAATTCTTTGTGATGTCGACACTCGATTTATAATTTTACACCAACACAGTTTCTCGTGAACACGGACGTTCGAAACATCCAGGGACATTTGATGATGACATTGACTGAATCCAGACATATGTGCACTTTCTTTCAAGGATGTCAAGATATTCATGTTTTTATTTGGACTTTGTGTATATTAAGTTTTTGTAGGGTTCTATCTACTTTCTTTTTCAGTATGTCAAGATTTTTACATTTTATATGGATTGGTTTTTGTGTTTATTAAGGTTTCAGCATTTTGTTTTATTTTTCATAATTATCATGAATTATAATCTATTGTTCACATTCTTTGATGTACGAAGTTCAAAGATTAAGTTGATTTTATCATCACCCATTTTATTCTTTTCTTTTGCTGGGATTCAATTATTATGTCATGTTGGTAATTTCACTATATAATTTTAACGGGGAAATACCGGGTATGTTTAAAATGTTGACATAAACTCATTGTCATATTAAGTTAACTAAAAAAGATAAATTTAGCAAACTGCCCGTATCAACAATTAACAATATCTGACAATACTTAAATGTAAATGAATCACACGAGATATGACAGGCGGATAAACTAGCCTAATGTGGGCGGGAGTATTCCAGATATAAGGAAGGAACAACTCTCAGTTGGGGGAGATTAATTTAGGCACGAACTTTTGTTGAACGAATTTTTTTTTAATTAGATAGAGTTGAGTTTGGCTATGTTACTTTTGATGAGTTAATATAATGGACATGCATATACATTATTTATCTAAGAAATCTGTGTTAGATAATGTTAGATTTTATTAAATTAAAAATGAATTAATTAATTTACTTTATTCTAAATTTACTATTGTGCCTTTTTCCTTATTTAATGTTCATTTTGTCCAAATTAAAGCTAATATGGAAAAAATATAATCAAGTTTATAAAATCTAACAGACAACGATTTACACAATCTTCAAAGGCTTTATCTGTATTCTTTCCACATAATGACGTGGACAACAAAGTCGCTATTTTCTCCGTCACTTCGCTTTTTTCGGGGTGAAAGCGAAGTTTAAGTCGCCTTAAAATTAAAAACATCGCTTTTTTCTTTAATCCGGCGAAGTGTAATTAAAATCAATAGTTGGTATGTACTCCAGTCTATGTCGTCACAGTTGGTATGTACTCCAATCTATGTCGTCACAGTTGGTATGTACTCCAATTTATGTCGACACAGTTGGTATGTACTCCAATTTATGTCGATACAGTTGGTATGTACTCCAATCTATGTCGTCACAGTTGGTATGTACTCCAATCTATGTCGTCACAGTTAGTATGTACTCCAATCTATGTCGTCACAGTTGGTATGTACTCCAATCTATGTCGTCACAGTTGGTATGTACTCCAATCTATGTCGTCACAGTTGGTATGTACTCCAATCTATGTCGTCACAGTTGGTATGTACTCCAATCTATGTCGACACAGTTGGGATTGTAAATTGCAATAATCGGTTATTTCTGCTCCAAATATCCCCTCAGCCAATTTCTGGCCTATGCACATGTTTACCTTGCCAGCTAACTTCATCATTGTATCGGTTGCTAGGCAACGTAATCGTTTGAGTGGCAAAGATCAAGAATCCCTGGATGATGGTATAAAACATCAAGCATCAAATTGACACCGATAATTTCATCGGCTGTCAATGAACAAAGTAATTTTCCACGTGTGTCATAATCAGCACTTGTTGCAGGGCTGCGTAGTTTGTGGCCGGATTGTAATTTATTTCAGCATTTAATTCTAGAATTTCCCGATGATTAAAAAAGTATTGATAATTATGTTGGCGATAAATATGAAGAATAAGAAACCTGTATCACCAGACTAAATGTTGATAAAATAACATACGACAGATAAGTTGTTTGGTAAATAATCATTCATACTTTACAGGCGACTGATTTCTTGTTCATAAAATGTAAGGTGTTTGTAATGTATGTAAAGTACTTAGATATATGTGTATTTACGTACGTTTACTTTGTAATTTCATATATATGTTTTTTCCGCATGATTTGTTTAATTGTTTTGATATGTTGATATTTAGCTGTAATGTATGCTAAAGTCAAATAAAATATCTGTATTCTGTAATCTTAGATGATTTAAAATGTTTCGATCACGAAAAAGATCTTGAACTAACGATATTGAGGTTTGAAGTAAAATGCATCGTAATATGTGTTATTTTATATGCTGTACGCAAATGTTTAAATCAGAAGTATTTCAACAATTGAAGTATTGTTTTGATGAGTGTTTCATTCTGCAATGTAACAATTTTGATTTGTGTTCCTGAGATGAATAGAAGATAATTGAAAACATGATATATGTTGCCTTTCATCTCTATATAATTCTTTGTTACAATACTATTCTGGCATCTACTTCGATAGCGGGGGTATCTTTTTTGTTTAATATAATACGATAATTTATGACTGCATACTTGTATATAGACCATGATAATGTTCAGAATAGATAGATGACAATAAAGGAAGAAACAAAATGCCTCATTAACACTCTTGGGGAAGTTGTATATTGTATGTCGCCAGGAGACACCACACACACTGCGATGACATTGGAGAATTTTCCCTAAATTAAACGGTAATATAAGCACTGTGTGACAAACTGAATGTATACATGTAGATTCCCTTTATGTATTGCATGATATATAAGAATAATTAACTATTAATAAAAATATATGAAAGCAAAATAAATAAATTGAGTATAATTGTGTTCTGTTGTACATAACCAAAAAATAGAAGATGCTAATGACATTCACATCGTTAATTGGTTGTCAAGAGCACGTGGTATATCACAAAACGCGGGTTTTCACGAGATTTGGTTATATCTAGAATCAGTTTAGTTAAATATGCTGAAGCATTATTAACTAACCGTCTGAGAGCCATACGAGGGATGTAAATAAACGTGGATTTTTGTTATATTTTCACAAACCGTTCAATCTATTTTATTAAAATTTTCCCTACTGGTAGCAATATAAATATATATTATAAATTCTTAGAAGAATCTCATCTCTGCGTTAGCAAAACATGTATGGTCGTTTTCGATTCTGCGGTTTTACAAACTCAGAGCACGTCTTAAGGACACCATTTTTACGTAAAGCCATCCTTATTAAATTCCCTGTTCCTTCATCAAATGTGAACAAAAATTATCAAAGTTCATATTACACAATGGCGTAACAGTATATCATTATGTTCTTCATTGTATTTATATGGCAAAATAAAAGTAATTTTTGAAATGTCTTAAAACAGTGTTAGATAACATCAAATGTAGAAAAAATATTGTATGAATAAGATTGTCATCTCATTAACTCTTTATTGAAACGGACAGACATATCTATTGATTTATTGATATATATATAGATGCATTGAAAGACGTCATGGGAAATGCTCAGTATGTATGTTAGACGATATTGAAAATGAATATCATTTTGTTCTGGTATTTGCGTTCTATGCCGATATAAGGAAGGCATATATTTCAAAATTCTATCTTAATAACTACTTGAAATTTATTAATCTTCTGAATACAAATAAGAAACCATTGTTATAAAACTAGCAATGTACTGCAAAAAAATCAAAATACGAACAGCAGCTCAAGTACTATGGCTAATATTTACATACTAGTAATTCTGTTTATCCTCTTTATATAAGAAATGATCACCCTCACTATATTGTGCGTAAACATTTACTCATTATTCTTCGCCAATATGTTTTGGCGTTTAAACACCTTCCCCACATGGCCCTTCGTGAGTACGATATGCTACCGATATGGTACTGGTATCGGTTTATCTACGGTAGTCTTACTATAACATTCAGATACCAAAAAATAATCTACGGATATACACGGAATATTCACGAATGTCAGAACAATACTTGCGTACGTGACCAAATTCATTTACTTTCTGTATATGTTTATATGACATGCAAAACGTAGCAATATTCAATAGTTTTATATTGTTCAAAATTTCTAAATTTATTCAAGAAGCTCTTGTTATAAGAAAAAAATACCCTTGAAAGTTTTTGTGTCGCAGGATCAATGTACATGTGATGTGTTGTTATTTGTGTAATGTTTGTTTCATATGTTTGTTACAATATGTTTTGTCTATGGCATATTTTTTGTAGAACTTTGTAAATGGCCAAAGGCAAAATTTGCCGATTGCTGAATAAACTTGAAATTTATTTTTGTATTCAATAGTCGTACCTTTCTACTGTTTATTGTTACATTTGTATTCTAGATTTGCTCATTAGTATTTTATATTTTTTTTATTTATATTGAATATTGCTTTAATAATATATACATATTGAATATAAATAAAAAGTATACAATGCAAATCAACAATTGTCAAATACAAGAACTATTTAAAACAAATGGGAAATATAGAATACAAATTAAACTCTTTGTTTTGTATTCATTAATCTAATAAGAATATTATGTATACATCCGCCCATTGTCGCTCAAGCGACCCTGGTTTGAATCCCGCGTCCGGCAATACCCTTTTCAATGGCAATACTATTTTTCTTACAGTGCTCAATAAACGACCTTCATAATCGACTTTTAAACTAAGTTAACAGACAAATAGGATTTGTCCATGTATATATTTGTGTATCTGCACATATATAGAAATCGTTATTTATAATATTATTTGCAGAATTCAGCTAGGAGGTTGAGCCTTTTCTTTAAAAAAAACATAACAACAACTTATACATAGTTAACTATAAGCTACCAATATGGTGAACGTCACAATTGTCTTTGAACGACATTTTACCAATGTTTTAAATGGTCGCCTGTCCAAGAAACTGTGACAAATGTAAAAGTGTTATTGTTTTGAATACTGCATATAATGGGGAAGGCATAACTTGTTTTACAAGTCATACATACAGCCGTTGCTTTATAAAGGTTTTAAATATGTTATCCAAAAATCAATAGTAATAATAAGTTCCATAAAAAACACATTTTTAAGGATAGAAACTCATAATAAATATGACTTTTAGAAAACTAGAAAGACGAAACCTATCTAATTAGTCGATAATATAATATCTAATGGATCGCAGGGACACTCCCTTTCAATGTCTCATGTGTATCGTAATTGCGATATAAGAGATTGGAATAGTTTCATATGTATCCTATTAAAATGTGATTTTACGAACTGAGGGCGTTGCCCTTAACAGTGATGTAACTGTTACATTTATTATGTTATTGTTACGAATTGTTCATACAATAATAGCAATGAATGTTTGTACACGGTCTATTTCTAGTTGTTATGTTTACTATTTCCATTTTTGAGAAATGCTAACAAGAAGCGAGTGACCAAATGCACAATTTGCTCAGTGTACATAATTCAACTTCGAGATTGAATCTTTTTGATATAGTTTTATAGTCAGTCACTCATTCATTATTGATATTATTAATTTGATAATGCACAATTTGAACCATGTTATGCTACATATGTGGGGTATTTCATAGTTAGACAAAAGTGAGAAAACATGCCGAAGAGTCATGAAAGTATATAGTAGGTCTGTATATAACTAAATGGGTGTACCAGGTCAAACATCGGATGGTTATTAATCTGTCCAGAGCTTATAGCGTATCCAGTTTTAGATAGCGAATATCTGTCCAACATGCCAATGAGTGAATGAATGAATGAATGGTGTTTTACGGCACGTCGACACATGAATAGGTCATTTTGTGCGCGCAATAAACATGCCCATAAAAAACGTAGCTTGTATATGAATTAGCTGTCACTTTTATTACAATTTGAGTACAGCAGAAATGGTTATAAGAGAATCGGAGAGTAATCAAAAGATTTTGAGAGTTAGGCTCTAAAGTGGGAATTTTGTCTGAACTATGTTTTGAAGCATATATTTTGTTTAAGAAGTGACCATTAAAGTTTAAACGGAATATGTTGTTATATATAGAAATAAAATATGCATAGAAAAACTCTGCTGCGCTTTCTATGTTAGTTATTTGATGATGTTGGAACAATATATGTCATCTGGGAGATTAACTTTCTGTGTAATATAATGCAATTCAACTTAAAATAGAAATATAACATTTTACTTTGAGATAGACTTTTTTTTTGAAATATATATAAACTATCTATCATCGTGGAGAATGAACTATGAAATAGTATTTGACAGTTAAACATTCTAAACAAATAAAATAAAATGTTATCCTGCCTTATATAGAAGATATTTTGTTGTACCCATACAACAAAAAAAAACTCTAACCACTAAGGTTGTAGGTTCGAGTCCCGCTCGCTCCAAACATTTTGTGTGAGAAAGTTTCCAGTTACTTGCGGAAGGACGGTGGTTCTACACAGTCCAACTCAGTCGAAGGTCTTCCTCCACCGGTAAAACTGGATATGCCATATATAACCTGAAATGTGTTGAAAATAGCGTTAAACCCCAGCAAAAAAGGTGTGTAATTAATACCTCACTAAATCACTTTCCTTCAGTAGATATATGCTTATATAACATGCCACAACTGGCATGTATTACCGGTATTTAATTTCTACTTGATAGTTGTGTGATGTACGTGTGTTATATGATACGTTAAGTCCAGTAGTTTCATATTCATTATTTAAAAAATTTTTTTTTTCAACAAATCAATTTAGAATATCTTATTTCGCGTTTTTTTATTCTATTTTCTTATTTTAATTAGTGTATATAAATATCTAGCTGGATTTAAATTTATTCAACTGAACCATTTTCAATATCACTCCGCCGAATGAATGGTGTATATATTCTGAGATATACACTGCAATCTCGCCAGAAATAGGATTTTATATTTTGTCTTATTAGGGTAGAAAATATATGTCCAATAGGCAATGTATTCAAAGGATCCAGTCGCCACAAAGATTTGAGAAAAATCAACCTATAGTGTTATTATAATACATGCACAGCACTGCATACATACTTTATAGAAGAAACGCGACAAACTGAATATTAGCATAAGACTTTTTCATTACATCCGATATATAATTTTGTTTTCATAAATTTTCCTTGTGAGTTTTTAGATTTTGTCATTCGCGATTATTAATATCCATGTGTACAACTATGCTTGGTAGTTAGGTACATAAAGATGCAACGTGTGGCAGAAACACATTTCCATTTATATATTATTAAATCTAGTACGTTACGTATGTTGTCATGGTTACAGGTGAATAGTTTCTGCCATTAGCATCCTATATTTGATTCTTAAGTCGGTTATCACGTGGACCATAATGGGTGCTAGATCTTTCTTGTGCTGTAATGTATGCAGTTCCATTTTAATTGGTATCGGTTGTCATCTATTTTTAAGCGGGCATGCAACACGAGATTTATGAATGTGTGTTTGGAAAATACATTCATTATTATGTGTATATTTTCCCCTCGACGTCGGTTTCCATAGGTGCACTCGTTCGTTGATTGATGTGGTTTTCCAGGCGTACTTCGTATCACACATATTTCTCTTTCGTTCGTTCTGTTCAGTTCTCGATAGTGCAATGCAACACTACTCTATATCTCGCTCATGCACGAGCCGCTACGTTAAAGTGGGCTTCATTTTGGCAAAGGAAAAATCTTTTGCAACATCTGTACAAGGTCAAGGATATTTCAATAAGCAACTGTTTAAATTCTGAAACCATTAGAGTGTAGATAATTGGATTCACCAAAGAATTGCACGATACTGATGTAAACAATGGGAATTTTGAAGACCTTGTTAAAGACCAAGTTTCACTCATGCTCTCCATGAACAAAACGCTGATGCCGGGCCAAGTGAATACGTTAAGAAACACAAGTATCAAACCAAGTAAGACATATGCCTTTTTGTGTGTACGTGAAAACTGCTCGCTAGATTTAGCGTTAGTACACGGTATTTGAATGGCAGATGGTGTGCTATTTTCAGAACGGGTGTCGTCTACGTCGGAAGATGGCCCAGCTTTGACATGCACTATTCTAACTTTAGGGTTCACAGAAGAAATATTGAGAAACGCAGACGACCCATGCAAAGCGTGTAAACGGCACACCGTGTTTTTCGTCTGTTTTGTTTCCGACGTCGTCGCAGGTATCGTCGTTTTCCACCTCTTTCGTAAAACCAGAAACAGTATTCCATACAAAATATTGATCGAAATCAACGGTAGCAAGAAAGTTGACACCAGTATTTTCATTACATAAGGGAGATTTCGACCAAAAACTGTTTCCATGGAACATCCATCATTACTAAACTCGGCTTCCGATTTCGCCCAAATCGCAAACGGCAGGCAACACACTGCGATGCTCGTAATCCAAACTGTTGCTGTGAAGCAGACGGCATGTGTGTAGGACCAAACGGTTTCATTTCTATTTATCCTCCTGATGGTCCGGAGTCTATAGACGCATGTAGCAGCAATATTGCAAAGCGTTGCCGCTTGCGATGAGATGAAAAACGCCATTGTTGAACTACAAACTCTTACGCTAGCGCTGAAGCCTTCCCAGTCTAAAAAAGAAATGATAAAAACTGATATTCCGGCAATGAAATCGTTGAAACTGAGACACGTGAGCTGAAGCCAATATACGTCGGGTAGGCATTTCTTCCTCGCGAGAAGGCACGAAAATGCAATGAGGTTTAAAATGATGGTACAAACACTCCCTCCCCTCATTAATACCACAATAAACAATGGAACTTCATCGAAAGCATCCGTCGAATTAAACGTAATATTTCCAAATGGAACCATTTTATTGTCTATTTTATCAAATTGTTTGAGGTTGTTTTCTACAAGTTAAAGTTATTACGCACTCATGGTTATATCGCAATTAATGACATGCTACTGTAATCTCACCTTGTAAAGTCCGTCATATCCCAATTACCATCTTATACTGCCTTAAAAGTCCAATATAAGTCGTATATCCACTGTTAGTTTCAGTTTGAATGCAAATCAAATTGTTTTTGCCTTGCGCTAAGCGAATATGGTCTCATTTGTAACAATACTGTTTTGGGTACGTTTTATGTTTACAATATATGTAATAATTACAGTACTCCTAAGACAATAAATCCAAGCAATCAAGTTATTGAATAATTGACTTATTATTGTCAATTAAGCCTAAAAATATTAAAATCACACTGAATCCAATAATATACATTTTTGTCACAATTTTATGCGTTATTTAAGTATAAATGTAATTAAATATATTTTTTTCCATACAAACAAATTTAAACAAATATACCGAAATCGGTTAGATGAAATTCTTTCTGTCTCTTAATTTTATGAACATGTCCCTCTGCTATTTGCATGTACTATGTGTTCATTAATTCCATCTATTAGTTGTATTATTATTATTATTGAACTATTTATTTTATCCGAGACACTTCACATATGACAATAAACTTGAGGCGGGCTGTCAAACACACAAGTCGATAATCCAATCAGCGATCGATATTGTTTGCAGGTCCGTATTTTTCCTAAGACAAGCGAACGATCTTTAAGTAAACACCATATTGTATTACATTGTATTTACTTGGGCAAAAAATGGCACGTGGCCAGCGGGCGGAGCACACTTTAGGCAATGCTACCATTTTAAATATATTCCATCTGCAATGCGTCTTCAGCAGCAGGTGATCGCAGGTCCTAGTCGTCTACCGATTTATCAATAATGAACACGCCGCAGCTTTGTTACGGTACTTGAATGGATTTTGTATTGATAAGCATAGAGATGCCAGTAGGTATAACTAAACAGACTGTGTCTTTTATTGATAATGTGACCAAATTTAAAATATGTGATGCTATCTTTATCAAATTATATAGAAGTTTAAACGTATTCATTTTAGGTCGATTATAAAACCAGTGACTGCAAAAAGTGTCTTGCTCAAGAACACTACACAAGGCCGTTGCAGAGGATCGAACCGCGGTCCCCTGCTCTAGAACATTACACAAGGCCGTTGAACCGCGGTCCACCGATCATGGATTCGATGCTCTACTACTTGACCGCGCGCTCCTCTACATATAGAAGTTAAGAACTTATAAATGACACATGCAAGCGTTTGCATTCTTATAAGTTTCACCATTAGGTCACATGGGTTCGCCACCGTAAGTAGAGCACAATCATACTTTAGACGTTTTCATTAAATAAAAGTAACCGAGTAAAATGGAAATCAAACATGTTGTTATTTAAAGGGGATATATCAACATTTTTAAAATTTTAAAATTTTCTAAAAACTTTTATTATATTCCAATACAGCATATCTTGGTCTATATAAACTCACTGACCCCGTATTGCCAAAAGGATATATATATAAATATAAAAAGGGATTTCCTAAGTAAGGCTACGCGCTTGGGTTAGACTAAAATAGATTTCCAGTTTAAAGTTGCAAAGTTGTGACGTATTTAAAGAGACACGTTATTTCAGTTTGATTTCATTTTGATCCTGTCTACTTGTTTACATGTAGTAAAATGTTTTCTCTTAGAAAGAGTTCGAATGACTATGCGAACGTCGTAAAGCAATTTTTAAGTTATGTCTGTTTTAAGAATCGGGATTTCGTCTCAAGTTTGCCACTCCGATTTAGATATCCATTTTAGCACATTGAATTTGATATACAAAACCATTCGGAATATATTTATTAATGGTAATGAGATGCTTTTTATCCATTTGAAATATAATTGAAGTTTTTAATACCTTTTTTTTTAGCTTTTTTCCCTGATATATTCCCTTTTGATGTCACTCATTAATTTGTTAGAATCACACATCTGACACAGCGCACTCGTTACTTGTTTGCTATGGCAACCGTTTAAGACGCTCATTGACAGCAGACATATCATAATCTATAATTACAGACTGCGTAACAGACGAGAGCCATAATAGACTATAAGTATATACTTTTTTCGTTTTTTTAATGGGGCTTTGGGAAAAGTGTCTTGCTCAATGACACCAAATATAGCCAGGTTGGAAGATCGAACCCACGACCCTCGGACCACGCGCTCCACACTATTTTTTTCTTATTTTCACTGTGAATGAAACATTTTTATTCATAGAAAGACCTAAAGTCACTGAAGTGAAACTTACATTTTATTGTTTGTTGTCATCTGCAGTGATGTATCATGCAACTTATTTCTTTTCCTGAAAAAGAAAATTGTTGAATCAGTACGTAATTTTATTATAACAACAACAAGATTTAACGATTAATAATCATAAAGTTCTACATATTTGTTTTTATTAAGTTTGCAAAATAGTAGAACCTGTCAATGCCAGTTGACTGCTGCTTCTGTTGAAGTTACTTATCACGAGCCACAGACTGTTAGTGGGAGGTGCCAAACAGATGAGAAGTGAACTATCAAAATAACTGCATATAAACTTTGTTATGCAGCAACTAACTCGCTCTATCTCTATCTTCTTCCTTTCTTTCTTCCTCTTATAAAAAAAGATCACCTAAATATTTTTTTCTTCTCTTTTACATAATATTTGTCAATTATTTTGGTTTTATAAAGTATTTTATGCCATTGTTAAAAACCATTTTGTAATCTGTAGGTGACGGGCCGAATCTAATGTTTGCAGAACTTGTGGCCCAATCCCATTTCATGTAAAATTATGAAATAAAATATGACATTGTCATGAAATGCATTTTGAATAAGAAACAAGGATTACTTTATCACTGCCGTTATGCAAATACAACGGGAAGCACTTCCTGATTTCAATGGCCGTGTAAGACTTAAAGAACGCAGCGGTACACTTGTTTCATTGCCTTTAAAGAGTAACACCGTATTTGATGTCAATCGCACAAATCCTTACCATATTTTTTTTAGCTGTGCAAAATATGCCGTTGCACTTTTAATCCAGTAAGGATACCACATCACCCGGACAACAGAATTTCTCTTGGTGTAGTGGCGGCGGCCAAAATAGAGAAAACAAACGGAAACTTACATGAAAACACATACCTTGACAGATCACATACAATACACGCTTACTACCGGACCAACTGGACATTTTCTAATATGTGTAGGAACTTACACAAAATTAAGTGTACAGAAGCAACACTCCTTTAAATTGAAAATTACAGTTTCTCATGTAAATCCATTGTTAGGACTTTTTTATGCAATATCAGGGTGCTCCACAGGGGTGTAACGCATGTCAGATCCGACATGCCTTCAGAGGTGAAACTAGTTTGCGACATCCCATAAATCCCCCGACATCCCTTAATTGCCTTATTAACATGCCTTTATTTCCGGCTTTGTTTTGATAATCACACCCAATGCTGTGTTTTTCACAGCTTGATATGACCAGACGATTTTGCTGTGTATATTCAAGATCGCTTATTTCATACACAATTGACTCCAATTATCAATCGGTTCAAGTGTGTTTATTATCTGGATCTGGTTCGGTAATAGCAATTAATTAGGTTTAAATTAATTGACTTGGCTTACAGTATTAAAAACACACTACTATCTAGTTAGTTTGTCAGTGAAAAAGTTGAATTAATACTTTCAAATGAAAATAATTTGCAAATGATATAAGCATATTTGTTGTCATTCTTTGCAGTGCTCTACTTTTGCTTCATTACGATAATTAAGTTTCATTACAAATTCAGTTCGTAATAGATGTTGAAGATCATAAACATAGACATGTATATTGGAACGGTTATTAGTTATTTTCAAATTCTTCGTTTTTAAAAATTGCAAACCATAAATTTAAAACATACAAGAACTTGTTATGTCTTTACCAAAGTTCACCCGGAAAAAATGTAAACGAAGATCATCACTTGACTTGAACTGTATTCATCACATTATAAAAGTGTTTTTTTTTAACATAAGTTTAACATTTACTGTATATTAGTTCAGACATTTAAGTACCAAGAGATGATATGGCAGATTTGTTAGCTAAACAATGTTGAAGTACTTAAAATGGGTTTACTCTTACTGAGATCTTCCTCCATCTGATCCTTAGGCGAACGCTGATGCATAGATAAATTATACATAAAATCTCCAACAAACTAATGTATTTGCAAAAAGTGCAGAAAATATCATACAGCAATATGTTCTCTAGTTATACTTTCATAGGTTCTAACATTAAACTAGTTTTGACTGTGAAATAGAATTACCAATGTCAAATGTTGTGAAGATCAGACTTGCAAACAATCAGACTTTCAGAGTTTACATAAACATATCCTTGAAACAGAAGAAAAGTAAATTGATTGGATGATCTTGAAGTATCAGTAACCAATCTATAACATCTAATTCTGATGAGGTGCAGATAAGTTCCAATTGCCAGTACTATGAAAGATGATTCTGTTGTTGAAAGAGCTGAATATGAAATCTCTGATTAATTGAAAAAGGCTGTAGGTGGTTCCAGAAAATAGTCCCATCTCTGTGTTTTTAGCTACCAGTCCACTCAATTTTACACCATTCTCTGGGAAAATATATTCCCTTCACAAATTCAAATTGCAATAGTACCTGTCAAGTGCATTTTCACACTCACACCATCTTGAACGACCACTGTCAATTTTCTATGGAACTACTTTCGGGTACTACCATTTTGACCCCCTGGTTCCTGATCTAAGTCCTATATAAGGCTGTTTTTGGATGTAGTTAAGCAGATATATACTGCAAACCCAATCCGTTCTCAGAGATCAATGAATGAGCTTCAAAGGCACCAAATATAAAACCAATATCTTTGTGGCCGCTACATAGCCAACTTTACCAAACACTGCAAACTTTATACGGGACATGAATGTGAATAGGAAGAAATCACTTTTTGTTGGAAACACCAAAATAGGCAGCGTTTAATTAATATACTCTCTAAACTTTTAGGAAAATTAAATAAAACGACAATCAGCCGGGGATAAAGATATTTTCATAAAATCAACAGTTGTTGTGTAACCAATAAATAGGGCTTCTGAGATTGTAAGTGATAGCTCATACGTGCTGTGTTAATGTTTACAAAGCTACAGTTATTGCATAAAGTCAGAGATGACACATACCATGAAGAAACAAACACACATCCAACATTCTTCTCACAAGAAACACAATCTGGCACGATGAATAATACAGCTGTTTTAAACTTATTTATTTTACTTCGATTGTGAAACAAGTTCTTACAACTTAGACAAATCACGCTCGAAGTCTTCCTTGATAGTACCCCAGTACAAAGCATATGCGGAAAAAGTGCCTTGCTCAAGGACACCACACATAGCCATAGCGGAGGATCGAACCCACGACCCTCCGATCATGGGTTCGGTGCTCTACACTGCTAACCACTGATGTCATCACCTTGGGACCACCCGTCACCACTTGTTTGGTTCATTTAATCCCAGGACAAGCTCGGATGTGTGTGTGTGGGAAGGGGGGGGGGCGGGGGGTGCAGATGGATAGTGTTGGCCAAACACCAAACATCAGTAGTGGACTTCAAGCTAAGAATATATATACAAGAAATATGTCAAGCTGAAGTTGTACTACATCAATGTATCTTTCGAAAAGATGGTTTGACTGTCGAAAATATGATGAAATTAGTTATATATGTACTCGACATTCCCACATTTTTGTGCCAATTTTAAAAATGTTCCTTCAAATGTAAAGAATATCGGCCAAAAATCAATTCCACCAAATTAAAAAAAATCGTCAACACCAAAGAGGGTAGTTAGAGGTTCAGAATTAAAAGAAAACATTTATATCAAACTGGAATGGGACTAGCTGTAAAGCCTAGAATGGTAAGTAATTGTGTATTTCAGTTTTTATTTCAAGATTTCAAAATATATTGAAAAACATTGTTATAGAAGACATTAAGTATATAAGAACACGATGTGTGTGTGTGTGTGTGTGTGTGTGTGTGTGTGTGTGTGTGTGTGTGCGTGCGTGTATGGGTCTGGGTGGGTGGATGTGTGAAGATCTTTATAACATTACGATTCAAAATATCGCGGAAAAGTGATTTTATTGATAGAAAATATTTTACTATGAAACATATATTTTAGAAAATAGGATTGTATGGTATAAAACTATGATTTGTTTTCATGTACGATTAATAAAAGTGATGACTTCTTGAAAGAATAATCAGTTAACATATAGATAATAATAAATAAGTTAAATATATAAATATTTCAAGTAGCTAATGTGCTTTTCCTGTTTTATTGTTTTATTTTTATGTTTTGCAGATGAAAATGAAAAATCAGCATAAAAATAATATGTTTCAATTGTGTCCACTTTAACCTAAAGAAATACATATTTACTTAATGAAATAGGTGGGTGGGGAAATTACACAGGCTCAAACGTCACATTTACATTATGTTAAGGCTTCATACGATGTAATATATGTTATTTTTGTAATAAGAGCATTTTGTTACATCATATGAATCATAGAAAACACTGAACAGTGAACTGTACACAACTAGTGTCTGAGATGGCATTTCCAAAGCTTAACATTTTTCAGTTAGGTGGTATGTCTAAACTTATGAATAAGCACCATGATTCATATTGCTCGAGTGCGGTAATTTTAAATATGTTTTCCAGCAATATATTAATAAAAAGAACATTTTAAAAATATTTTGTTGCAATTGATCTAATTAGACCTAAACTAGTTATAGATTGACTCGTAGAAGTAAGCGGGTGGGGTAAATTCACATACTTAATCCTATATTAATCTAAAATGTGTTATTCTCATGAAAGGCGATTTATCGTTACAACATATGCATCATAGAAAATATCAATATTACGTGTAAAACAGTGAACTATACACAACTAGTGTCAGTGATGACCTTTTCAAAGCTTCAACATTTTACAGTAAGGTAGTGTGTTTGAACTAGTAAACATGCTTTCTCATCGTTTGATTGCGGTAAACGTTTGATATGTTTTACTGCAATTTAAATTGTGTTAATACAGCTTAGAAACATTATGTTGCAATTTTGCCCGCGTTGATCTAACATAATAGAATATATTATTTTTGCAAATATAACGAGTTTTGCATGGACGCTTAACACTTCTATACAGAGGACGTTGTTCGTCATTTTTCGTGTATAATATGTTGACTGAACTGGCACTGTGTGTACGTCGAATGACGTCATTCAATAAATCTGGTGCACGTTTCGCGTTACTCAACGCCGACAGATACAGGGTTTGTAGACTACAAATTACAATGGACAGATCGCTACCAGATACATCATAAGGGGAAAAAAGATTCTATGACACTTTTGTCAAGTATTTAGATGAGGAGTGAGAAATATAGAATGTTCACCCTATTGTATGCCTTTGATAAATATCTGATCGACCGCACAAACTCCGGCGGGTAAGTCTGGCGCTGTACCAATATACTACTGCTACTGTACCCACACATATGTAGTGTGATCGTTCCTGATGGACTAGCTCAAGCATCAAGTCAGATACTGGTTTATTAACAGTGTGAATGATAAAAGTTGTTTTTTTTTGGTAATGATTAACGAGGTACAAATATAACCAGAAAAACTTGATAGCGAGGTAACAAAGGTTATTGTAAAGGTACGATATCAACACCTCAATAATGAGTTTTCATTATCACATGTGCAACTACTAATAGTCAATTTTGTTTTGTTATCCAAATGTGATATATATTTAGTGTTCTATCATAATATAATTGCCGACTTTTGTAAAGAATAAAACACCATGTATTCATGTAATCATGTATGACGTTATACACTGTGGATGAGCCAGTACGCGCTTTTCACACACTTGAACAAATTGTACGTGAAAAACCATTCTGCGATATCTAGAAAAAGTAAATGGAAATATTAGCCAAAGACATTCGTTTATCATGAATTTGATCACAAAACATTTTTTTTACAATTTGACATTTTGAGCATTACTCACTGCTATCTGGTTGCCGTCATCTCTCAGCAAAAGATGAATAATTTTGTAACGCTTACTGCTATATCTAAATTTGTACTTTGTTTGATATGAATGCCTTTCATAATGTGTCACAGTCTTTGATTAACTTGTTCTAGGTTATAATGCTCCATGATGCTTTATAAATGGGAATATGCTTGCTTGAAAATTTCTTGACCATTATGATAATGGAAGCGCGCATACGACATGTTATCTTTGATGTGTATTACAGAAACGTGTTATCTTTGATGTGTATTAAAGATACGTGTTATCTTTGATGTGTATTACAGAAACGTGTTATCTTTGATGTGTATTAAAGATACGTGTTATCTTTGATGTGTATAACAGAAACGTGTTATCTTTGATGTATATTAAAGATACGTGTTATCTTTGATTTGTATTAAAGATACGTGTAATCTTTGATGTGTATTACAGAAACGTGTTATCTTTGATGTGTATTAAAGATACGTGTTGTGTATTAAAGATACGTGTTATCTTTGATGTGTATTAAAGATACGTGTTATCTTTGATGTGTTTTAAAGATACGTGTTATCTTTGATGTGTTTTAATGATACGTGTTATCTTTGATGGCGTGAGACTCTAGGTATTAGTACAAAATCCATTTCGGGACGTCGCAATCTCGTCTTTAAGAAGTTGTGAATTTTTACCTTTATATAAGCATAATATCAAGGAATTTGGAAAATTACGTTAAATTCAGTGACAGAGCAAAGATTGAAGATTTAATCACGCATTTTAGATTTTTGCGTTTCTCATGGATACTGCGATCTGGCACTCTCGTTTAAAAACGCTTATGGATCCTCTGTGGCCGAGTGTCTAAGGCGCCGTCTCAAGATCTCTTGCTTCACACTGTTAAGGTCGTAGGTCCGAGTCCCGCTCGCTTTAAAAACTTTATGTGAGAAAGTTTGCCAGTTTTTTGCGGAAGGACGATGGTTCTACTCAGATGTATTCAGAGATCTTCATCCACCGATAAAACTCGATGTGCTATGTGTAACCTGAAATGTGTTGAAAATGGCATTAAAACCCATTAAAAAAACAACAACACACAACCAATGGGAAGTTTATTTTTCATTCTCGCCTACAAGTATCGTATTTATAGCCCCGGCGTAATGGACGTATTTTCTTTGTTAGTCAAATTAAAGAAATTTTAAAGCAAAATCTGCGACCAATTTTATCGCGAATGTTAAAAGTGGACGAACCCGTTAACGTATTACTCGAGCGACGTCAAGAACTCAGTGAGAAGTTGTGCGTTTCAAAAAAATCACGACGACCTTTGACCCATACGTTTCCTCGGGATTATTATTCTAAAAAAAATATATCTAAACAATCTTGTCTCCAAAAAATTATTGTAATAATTTCATTAAAATAATTAAACTTTTTTTCTTAGTTTTAGTTTATAACTAACATGCCCAACCAGACGACACAGTCCTTGCTATGCAGTAAATATCGCAAAGTTTCGGTCAAATGAAAAGTATTCAGATAGCTGTTTACAATTTGTGCGTTTTCAGCAGTTAGTGTTATCAAAGGTATATACGTGCGGCCCTATATGTGTGTGTAGATAACTGTTATGTAGTATTGTATCATTCTTGTCCTGTCAACGGCTCGCAAAATATCCATGCCCATCTTGCGAGAGCAGAAAATAAATGAACAATGGTTTGATGTTTACAATGAATGAGATGTCGTAATCTGTTTTCGATCACTTCCGAGAATTATGAATATGTATTTCAACTTTCTGCAAAATTGGCAATATTTACAAATAGTATCCACGTGGTCATTAAATGAAATGAAAAACATAAAAAATGCTTCCGATACAAGTAAGAAAGTAATTTTATGATACAAACCTGAAAAATGTTAAAGTGACAGCGGTCACCCATCTAAGCATAACTAATCCGTACTTCGTTGCTTAACTTCAAATACTAGCGGTGCACTTCAACCATGTTGTTATAAAATCTTGCTTAACCGCGAGGCTGCTGTAAGTGACCTTTGTGCATTCACAACACTCCTGCCCTTTTTAACCTTTAGGACTTAGCCCTAACTGCATAGCATGTAGCTTTCCTCAGTTCCTGGCCGCATTTTGCCACGTCCCAAGGAAAGAGATATTTGTGCAGACGCAGCTTCGAAAGTTAATCCTCCCCGCAGTTAAAGTGACAGCAGTCACCCATTCAAGTACTAATCCGTACTTCGTTGCTTAACTTCCAATACTATCGGTGCACTTCAACCATGTCGCTATACAGGGATCTTGCTTGCACATTTGGGAATTTGGTCGGAGACGCTGTCTTTAGGAAAATTAGCATTTTTTTTTAAAGAAACTAGGAAAATTACATAGCACAGGTTTCTTCAGTATACGAAACAATATATGTGTAATGCATTTTGAATGTATAAACAATGTGATGTTCTGTTAGAAGACTACATTAAAAACATAATAATTAAAAATCTCCAAACGTTTCCCCAAAATACTTATTTTGGTTTCTTTGCATTTTGACTTTGGGAATTTCGTTATTTTGGATTGGGAAAAAAGATACTATTTGCCATTGGAAATGGGGCCGAAAAACGGCGAGGCTATTGTAAGAGAACTATGTGCATTCACTACAGTGTGTTTCTCGTTTTCTCGTTATGCCCATTTTTCAGTTTACATAAAGCCTCGACAAATGCTAAGTGTTGGTAGTGATGGGAACTGTTTCTTTCATCGTCGAAGTTTAGCTATTCATGTTGACTTTAGTCACACTTATGTATTCAATTACTTGATATGGTTCTCACCTTTCCACAATTGCCAGTCTCCTTGCTGTATACTGGATAATCACACCTGGTTAATTGACATGCCACAAACACTATATTAAATTAAGGTTGACGAAACCACTACCTGTTTTCAACACAAATTTAAGGTAGACAAACTGGTAAGTTGACGAAACTTCAATTTCACACGCTGTGGCCCGCGGGTGACGGTGATATTGAAGCTTCGTCCAACCGTGTCGACTTTACTCTCAATGTCTGGTTGAGCGGAAATGATAGGCGTCGGACCCAAACTCACAGTGTGTGAAGCGAACATAAACCTCAACCAATTTTTTGATATCTGTAGTTGTCATGGTGTATGGCGCAATAGTCACTAGCCTAACATTTTACAGACATAAACATCAAGGAATTATATAGAGAAGGAAAGGCAACTGATTGAGATTTTGTGAAAGCTCACGCAAAATCTTGCAATATCTATTTTTCAATTATCTTAACTTCCATTCATCTCAGGAACACTAATCGAAATTCTTACACTGCATAATAAAATTCTCATCAAAACAATACCATTCCCAGAAATTTGTGTTTAAAAACTGTTGAAGTTCTTTTGATTACAAAATATGTATACTGCAGCTAAAATAACGACAAATAACTAGACATTTTCCTTCAAACCCCAATATCTTTAATTCAAGATCAAAGTTTTGTGTGATCAAAATATGTTTAAACATCTAAAATTACCTACAACTTACAGTTTATGTACAAGAAGTTAGCTGTCTGTGAATTATGAATGATTAATTTGTCAAATTAGTAATCTTTCGTGTGCTATTTTATGAACATTTAGTAAGGAGATGTAAGTTTCCTATCCCTCTATCCAAGTCCTTGTAAACATCAACAATTCATTTAATATCTGTAGTTGACATTGTGTTTGGCACGAAAGTAGTTTACCTAACATTTATAGAGTCTGACATAAACATTTCGTGTTTGGCGATAACACGAGAAGAGTGTTAGGTTAGTCTTTTTAGGTTTCAGGGGAATAGTGCAGAATACAGATTGAAACCCAGTGTATGTTTCTTCTCGTTCTTTAGCATGCTTAGTGTATAGCACCGTCAGACGGATCATCGATTTAAAGTCCCATCGGAACGACTGTTAATTATTCAAACAGCACCGGGAATCTAACCCACAACCTCGATACTAGAAGTTTTGTGCTCTACCGACTGAGCTAATGGGGCTGACCAACTTATGCTGCTATTAATACAGCTATGTATATTGGCATGTCTCATTGAATATCGCCTGGAGATAATTGCATGATGATTGATCCAGACTAGTGATTTACTGGTCAGTGCTTATCAATCCCCATGTGTATGTGCACCAATTAATGTTATTAAAGAGACTAAACTTTTGTAAAGGGTGACTTGTACAATTCTGTGTGTTCAGTGACTTTTACAATTTTATACTTGTCCAGGACATCCGGCTATGGGATTGTACAGCACTGTCAGCGGTGGGTATTTTAACAACATTACTACACGTGGAACTAAATACAGTATATATATGTTAAATTTTGTCTATTATCACTGTTAGAATGGTTTCATAATCACCTGCCTTGTATAGTTCCCATGAGCATGGCGTTATCATTTAGGCAGAGCGTTATCGCTACCCAGAATTCATTTAGGCAGAGCGTTATCACTCCCCAGAATCCTAATTTTGATAACAGCCCCGGGCAAGAGTTAATGTCATTGGGAAAAAGTGTGCATGTGAAAATAAATTAGAAGTTGAT
This sequence comes from Panopea generosa, assembly GCA_029582155.1. Classification (NCBI taxonomy): domain Eukaryota; kingdom Metazoa; phylum Mollusca; class Bivalvia; order Adapedonta; family Hiatellidae; genus Panopea; species Panopea generosa. The sequence goes on from JAPMAH010000032.1 coordinate 140,827, forward strand.
AATCGGTGAACAGTGCCTTGTAGTGACAATGCAACTTTGTACAATAATGAACATGAATATCAAATGGTATTGGAAGGTCTCCTGAAACTCCAAAAAGTAACATAGTCTGATAGAACCTATCAGGAGAAATTGGTTAATTTTTAATAAATTGTATGTAAATAGCTTGACTTGAACCAGCAACTTCACATGTGACAGGTATGTGATCTTCACTTAGCACAGAAGTGCTCTTAGTAATGGAGGATTGCACTCTGGCATTAAAATAAAACAAGTGGGACTGTCCTTTAAAAAAAACGTGTTTGCCGAGCTCCAACTCATTGAAAATTGCAGCTACCATCTTTTTTTTATTACATTTCAAATCGTTTAATTTCTATTTTTCATGATTTCTGTCCATTTTTTTTAAAAATAACTATGCAAAATCAAAATCTTACAATTTTTATAGCTACCTACCTACACACATGAAAAATACTGGGTAGAGGTAGAGCAAACACACATTTGATTGCCTGGCCAAATATGGCAAATAGCTTGGTCAGTCTTGATGATATTGATACACATGGTGCGGCATATAGTGGTAGATATAATAGCTATAAAGAATTAATGTCAGACGTGATTTAAATGCATTCAATCTACCATAATGTCCTCTAATACAATCTCAGTCAGTCTTTTTAGGTCACCTGAGACTTTATCCAAAACAGTGAATTCAAGGTATATCTTCTTATCAATATAGGAAGCACTAGAATACAAATGATAAGTATAATTATAGACGTATATTGGATTTTTATAAAAATTGTGAATTGCATGCCCCTGGGTATCACGGTTTGACCCTGGGGGTGGGACCTGTTTTACTAAATCTATATAAGAGAAATTGACATAAAACGTTATTTCTTATGACTGAATAGACTTATGTGAATGTTGTTTTGATAATCTGAGGTGACCGTTAAGGCCCATGGGCCTCTTGTTTAAAAAACACTTAAATTACGGTTTATATGTATGTATGTATGTATGTACTCCTATATATAAATGATGTCATGATGTTATTATTTCAATCAGAGAACAGTACTTATAACATACATTTATTGCCCATGGATAGTTGGCGTTTTTATTTGTTTTCATTAAAAATTAGGTAAATACACTGTTAATTTTGATTTTGAATTTTCAAATTGCTTTTTAGCTCGACTATTCGAAGAAATAAAGCAAGCTATTCTACGCACCCGGGCATCAGCGTCACACCTTGGTTAAAGTTTTGCGTGCAAGTCCCTATCTCAGTAACCATTGCATGTATTGATTTGAAACTTTACACAAGTCATCAAACCTACAATAACTAAGTTAGATAACGCTTGCATGAATATAATGCAAATTATTGCCCATATTTGACTTTGAAATTCTGGTGAAAGTTTGCATGCAAGTAACAGTAAGTCCATATCTCACCTATCATTTAATGTATTTGATTTAAACTTCATACATGGTATTGCAGTTATGAGACCTACTCAGTTTAGTAAGTTAGATAACTCTTGTTTGTTTGGATTTCTCATCAGTCTCAATCAAATTTGTACTCTTGTGACAAAAATTCGAATAGTCTGGCGCCCTGTCTTATCGACAGCTTTTGTTCTGTTTATGTTTGTATGAATTGGTTTTATGTTTTTACAACAGTATATCAGTTACTTAACGTCGGTTAGTACACCAAACATCGTACTTGGGTTTGCTAGGCTGGTAAACAGTTCTAAACGCATCTTGGGAGGCTTTTGGCTGTAGAACAAATTTCAAGACTAATCGTCACAGAGGTTTTGGCTAGATGGAAATTAGAACTCTACCCTTGAATTGACAGTAAGACACATTACTGACTTAATGTATAACTCGAAATGTATATTTCTTTAATTGCTGCTTTGACAAAATGCTAGTGCAATATGATTTTTTAGAAATTTTAGCTGGGCTGCTCACATTTTCAAATTAACTTTTAATATTTTAGATTTTATGAGGCATCAGGGTCTTTTATGCTTATTCTTTCTGACTGCCTTACATTCGAAAAATGTATTTTACATGTATATACATTTTCCGTTGACTGCAGTTTACATGTATTATGGTGTCATTAATGATTTAGTAGGTAGAGAGGTCAACATAAAAAAAAATTGATTCAAATTTCAGCTGAGACTATATATTTGGTCTATTTTGTTTGTTCCTATTTAGTATTACCACCAGATTGAAAGAGAATCTGGACAAGAAACGAAGGGACCCAATGTATGGATTGTATATTTCATAAATATTTGGCTGCCTCAGCTGCTAATTTGGGAACTTAAGTAAATGGACTGGTAAATGTGTGCAGTCATGTGCAATGCTTTTGTTTTTTCTTGGCACATGGTTCAAATTACTGCCATGTCCAAAGACTTCTCTTAAATTTGTATTCTAGTCATGTGGCCCTAAAGTTTTCACCATTTGCTTGACCTTGTCCAGAGAAATACATTTAGTTAAACCAACTTTTAACATTTAAGCCACAAGAACTTTACTTATGCTTGAAAACAACATGAATATCTGGTGTTTAGAATTATACAAATGGTTCCTTCGATGGCAGAGTTGTCCAAGGTGTTGTTGTCGAATAACCACTTACTTCTCACTGCCGAAGTTGTCGGTTCATTTCTCTCTCCGGCAGTCCAAAAACATTTTGTGACAAAATAAGTAGGTTACTTGCAGAACGACGGTGGCTGTACTGAGATTCGTTCCCAAAGTATTCTATGTTGTTTTGAAATTGGCGTTAAACTTGGCAAAAATAAATGCTAGCTATCGGCACAACGTTAATCATAGTATAGACATGTATTATGGTTATGTAACAGGACAAGAAATATATGCAGCCATTTCGTAACTCGACCTTTCACTTACAGGGCAAGAGTTCTACCGACTGAGCTTACCAGACCGTTGACATATGCTTCTCTTCAAATAGGTTAGGTACACACTGTGACATTTAAATTATGGAAGAAACATTAATGACAGAAGAAAAACCCATGCCAAGAGGTACTGAAAACATTTTGTGACCAGCATCCATTTATGTAGCCTGATTAAATAAAGCGTGAATGGAAAGCTTATTTAACATTTGGATATCCAATCTGCTGTCCATAACTCCGGAAACGCAAAATAAAAAAAATCTCCATAGAGACGTACAATATGTCGCAGTACTATTAATTTTATGACAAATACTATTAGTTTTGGCTTTTGTTTTGCCAACCAAGCAATTAGAGATATAGTTCCTTGAATAAAGTTACAATCATGTAATACGTGATTTATTTATGATAAACATAATACATATTAAATGTGTAATGAAAACATCTGCAACGTTATACTAAACATATGATACATGTATTATGAAGTTTATTTTGTATTTGTTTGTTTACTATACTTATGAAATTGAATTTCGATCCACAGAGAGGCAATGCCTTAGTTCATATTATATGGTACTATCGGCAAAACATTGAGCATTAACGGCTTTGACCGCTATAATGAGCGTGACCAAATATATATAACAATGCCGTTTAAATCTTAGTTAGATGTATGACCTTTGGTCAAATAAATACAACTGGATCAGGAGTAAAACGTAAAACGTGGTTAAGTAGTATCATGTGATTTATCCTTGTGTTACCACTAGGTGGCGCTTAGGCACTGATTTGTGTCCCAACGCATGAACTCTGGGTTTGTTGTCATTAGAACTATTTTATAACTTTTCCTATAACATTAACAGGAATACCTCAATAAAGTGTTTCTTTTTCGAATCAGCATTCAAACACCAAGTTTAAGTGGTTTGATATATCCATTAAACGCTGTCGTCCCTTGTATACCTGCCATGGTATTGAGTGCCTTGAATATTTGCCATGGTGCTGAGTGCCTTGCATATATGCCATGGTGCTGAGTGTCTTGCATATCTGCCATGGTGCTGAGTGCCTTGCATACCTGCCATGGTGCTGAGTGCCTTGAATATCTGCCATGGTGCTGAGTGCCTTGCATACCTGCCATGGTGCTGAGTGCGTTGCATACCTGCCATGGTGCTGAGTGCCTTGTATATCTGCCATGGTGCTGAATGCCTTGCATACCTGCATTGGTGCTGAGTGCCTTGCATATATGCCATGTTGCTGAGTGCGTCGCATACCTGCCATGGTGCTGAGTGCCTCGTATACCTGCCATGGTGCTGAATGCCTCGCATACCTGCCATGGTGCTGAGTGCCTTGCATATCTGTCAAGGTGTTGAGTGCTTTGCATGTCTGTCATGGTGCTGAATGCCTTGCATACCTGACATGGTGCTGAGTGCCTTGCATATCTGCCATGGTGCTGAGTGCCTTGCATACCTGCCATGGTGCTGAGTGCCTTGCATACGTGCCATGGTGCTGAGTGTCTTGCATACGTGCCATGGTGCTGAGTGTCTTGCATACCTGCCATGGTGCTGAGTGTCTTGCATATGTGCCATGGTGCTGAGTGTCTTGCATACCTGCCATGGTGCTGAGTGCCTTGCATATCTGCCATGGTACTGAGTGCCTTGCATACCTTCCATGGTGCTGAGTTCCTTGCATACCTGCCATGGTGCTGAGTGTCTTGCATATGTGCCATGGTGCTGAGTGTCCTTGTATATCTGCCATGGTGCTGAGTGTCTTGCATACGTGCCAATGTGCTGAGCGTCTCGCATACGTGCCATGGTGTTGA